>VXAU01005097.1:44966-66408 GCA_013399695.1 Formicarius rufipectus | reverse complement strand
CAATACACTCATTTTTGAAAAAAAAAAAAAAAAAAAAAAAAAAAAAAAAAAAAAAAAAAAAAAAAAAAAAGAGAGAAAACAGAGAAAGATTGTTATCCCAGATCTGCATTTTTGGGACATTTTAAAGCCAGTTAGATTAACCATTGGGAAGATGCTAGTCTAGATAAGAGAATCCCCACTGGTTTTCTGTCTCCCTTAGACAATGAATTCACATAGTTGTGTCTGTGCCTCTGTTTGGGATGTTCTGTTTTAACACATAACATATTGAGGGCTGCCTACTATTCCTAATTAACTCAAGTTAAACTAATGAGAGAGAGGGTGGAGGGAGTGACAATAAAAGAAAAGAGATTATGAATTGGAAGAGATTGAATTACAACTTAAAGAGGATGGAGAAAGGCAAAGAAAAAAGGAAGGTGGGGGAGGAAATACAAATACAATTAAGGTTGTAAAGTAGGCGAGTAGAAGGACCTGCAACAGATTTGCAGTTAATTTCTGAAAAAATGCAAAGATGTTTTGCAAAATCACCAAAGAAATATAAGTAATCCAACACTGATGTCAGATTCTTGCTTCTAGTCAGAAAATACTTCAGCACCCATTGCGATCCTGGTTCCGCTCTCACACTGCTGTTACCAGTAGGTCAGTTGTTGGGCTTGATAGCAGAACCTGTGATGAAATGGCAGTGACCAATTTTAAAGTAAGTTGAGCATAAGTCAATTTTCAGGTGTGCATATACTATGTTTAATGCCATGTTTAGAAGGGCTCCGTTTTGCCCCAGTCCCAGGACATGACTCTATCCAAAAATACCATCTTTCTGTGCTGGAGGTTTCCTTGGTGCATCTGAGATGGGGATAGGTGCCTGCAGGAGGCAGAGATGACAACAGGAATGTTTACTGTGGTTGCAGCTGAGTATGTAGGGCTTGACAGGAGTGAGACCTCAACTTTTCAGTGGATATCCCTACTCCAGATTGAGGCTGGACAGAAGAAAATAGGGTTGGTAAAATCCAGGGAAGCAAAGTGAGAAATAGCAGTGGAAGAACTCACTATGAAAGGGAAGCAGGCTGGCTTGGGGGGCCAGTCACTATGGGGCAGGTTGAAGGAAAAAAGTGCAGTGAAGATAATGTGGTGTCAGACCAAGGGGTAGAATAAATCAGGAAAATGAGGGAAACACTGGGAAAGAATGGGAGAGGCTCAAAATGGAGTGGAGCTGGGTGAGGAGGAGTTTCAGTAGACAGTGTGGTGTGGAGGGAAGAGTAGAAAAGAGAAAGGTGGGAGGGAGCGAGGGCAGGGATTGGGGATGTAGCCTAGCGTCCACCACTCTCAGTCCAGAACCAGAAGCCCTTGTTGGACTCCAAACCTGTATGTGCCTGCACACACCTGCATAAAATCATGCATGTAGCACTTGTTTCTTTACTGTGGCCCAGACTGTGGTTAATAACAGCACTGACTAGTTTAGCAAAAGCCTAGGGGATGTGACAGGTATGCAGGAAGAAAATAGCTAGCTCATTTTGGCAGGCTGTGGTTATTTGTGACTAACAAGGCCAGCTCGCTGCCAGGCTCTGTGTAGATGAAATGAAGCAATGGGCTGCAGCAGGGCAAAGGACGTGCCGTGTCCTGACAGGCCGAGGTGTGACCTAACAAATCCTAACCACCTTGGACATCTCTGGAATAGCAAGGAGAGGGATGGCATGAGCACAGGGTGCTGGGGCACAGCCTGGGATTGAGTTTAGGGAGAAGGAGTTGGTTAGAAAGAATGGGAAAGGGTGACCCTACAGCACCTTGTTTCAGACTGAACACAAAGGCAAATTTAATTACAACCGCAACCAATGAAAGACAGAGATTTGCACAAAGATTTTCTTAGATTTTAATTTTTTATTCTTTTTCCAGGGAAATTACTTCACATTTCCATTTCACATAGGGAAAAATAACTTTAAAAATTCCAACATATTAATCTCATTAACAAGAGAGGGGTTTTGGGGGGGGGTGTTGTGGGGTTTTTTTGTTTCTTTTTGTTTGGTTTTGTTTGGTTTTGGTTTTGTTTTTTTTTTAAATCAGTTTGTGCTTTTTTCTTGGGAGCAGGGTATGTCTTCTATGAGAAGGACACAGACATCAACTTTCCAAAGGTATTCTGGAACATAGGTAAATGATAAGCAGCCTAATCTCAGCACCTGAAATATATGACCATCTGTATCTCTACAATCACTAAAGGACTTTAGGCATTCACAGAAATTAACATACTGCATTTGTGAACAGCTATAGCCACAATAATCATAAGATAAACACGTTGTGGATAGTACATTTATACAGTTATGGGAATAATCTTTCTGCAAGCATGTAGATACATAGATCCATGTGGGCCAGAAAATTTACTTATCTACAAATATATTTCACTTGAAAACTTTTAAGAGCAGCTGTTGTAGTACACTGAGGAATGTTATATTTTAACCAGTACCTAACTCTATCTGTTTGACTAAGCAAAGAAAAAAGAAGAATGTGAATTGTAATTTTAAAATAAAAAATACCAGTTCTCAGATTCTGGATACCTTTAAACAGTTCCTCCCATGGCAACTAAAGACCAACTGCTACTAGGGTTTGGAAACTAGCAAACAGAGATGTGAAGGAATACATGTGTAGCTATAGGACAGCTGTGTTTTGTATCTCCTGCTATTGTAATTTCCCCTTCAGAAAAGAAAATAATATGAGAGAATGTTTACTGAAGGCAAAAAAAGTATGCATTCTACAGTTTTTTTCCCTAGTAATGCAAAATCAGTAGAATATACTGTTGTTCTGAGTAGGGCAGATTTGACCCCAAGAGAGATGAGAGGTCCCAACAGACTGGAATTTGGTGAATGTTGTCCCTGTGTTCAATAAACGCAAAAAGATGACCCTGGAAACTACAGGCCTGTCAGTCTCACTTCAGTGCCTGGTAAACTTACAGAAAAGATTATTCTGGGAAGTGTTGAAAAACACCTGAAGGACAATGATCACAGCCAGCATGACTTCATGAGAGGAATTTCCTGCTAATCAAACCTGATTTCCTTTTATGACAAGGTAACCCACCTAGCTGATCAAGGGAAGCCACTTGATGTAATCCTTTTGGATTTGTAATGATTTGACTTTAGGTCTCCCAGGAAGGCCTAAAGTCAGACCATTACAGGATTTTGGTAAAACTTTGGATATTGCTTCTCACAGTATCCTTCTGGATAAAATGTCCAGCATAGCTGGATAAACTCATCATGTAGTAGGTGAGCAGTTGGCTCACAAGTCAAGCACAGAGGGTAATAGTGAATGAGGTGACATCAGACTGGTGATCTGTTACCAGTGGGGTTCAACAAGGCTCCATTTCAGGCCCTGGGTTCTTCAGCATCTTCCTAAATGACTTGGATGGAGGACTGGAAGGGATACTGAGCAAGGCTGTAGACAACACAAAACTGGGAAGAGCTGTTGACTCCTTTGAAGGCAGGGAGGCCCTGCAGAGAGGCTTCAACAAATTAGAGGACTGGGCAACTACCAACCATGTGAAGATCAGCAAGGGTAACTGCTAGATTCTGCACCTAGGATGGGGCAACACTGGATGTTTATAGAGACTGGGGAATGAGACATGGGAAAGCAGTGCCGCAAAATGGGACCTAGGGGTCCCGGTTGATGGCAAGTTGAATTTGAGTCAGCAATGCCCTGGAAGTCAGGAGGGCCAACCCTGTCCTGGGGGGCATCAGGCAAAGCCTGATTGTCCTGCTCTGCTCTGCAATGGGGTGGCTTCCACTGGAATATTGTGTGCAGCTTTGGGCACCACAATATACGGAAGATATGAAGCCATGAGAGAGTGTTCAAAGGAGGAAAATGAAGATGGTGAAGGGCCTTTAGGGGAGACTGTATGGGGAGTGAGTGAGGTCATTTGATGTGTTCAGCCTGGAGGAGACTGAGGGGAGACCTCCTTGAAGTTATAACTTCCTTGTGAGAGGAAGAGGAAGGGCAGGCACTGAACTCTTCTCTGTGGTGACCAGTGACAGGACCCAAAGGAATGGCCTGAAGTTGTGATAAGGGAGGTTTAGGTTGGATATTAGGAAAAGGTTCTTCAATGGTGGTTGGACACTGGAACAGACTCTCCAGGGAAGCGGTCACAGCTCCAAGCCTGACAGAGTTCAAGAAGCATTTGGATAATGTTCTCAGGCACATAGAGTGACTCTTGTGAATGTCCTGTTCATGGTTAATAGGTGGACCCAACCCTTGAAGCTGCCTCCCAATCCAAAATATTCTGTTTTTCTATGACTTTCATCTCACAGTGACACTTCAAAAGTACAAAAAGGAATTCTAACAGTGGATAGGTTTAGGCTGTTACATTTCACCTTGCAAATCTCACACTTGGAATTAGTATTTTACAGAAAACTTATGGTTAAGATACAGTGATGATTATAGTCAAAGGCAGTCAACTGTGCGCAGGATGTCAAAAAGGCAATTGTTTTATTATTTTTATACTTGATTATGTAAAACATAACATTTCCATGCTCATGACAGAATTTTGTTTCGGTGTACTGGAAAATGCACAAGTTAGAAGTATCTGATTCCAAATAATTATTAAGAACACACAGATACTTTTAAAGAAAAAAAGAAACCAAATAGCTTGTCTGTGTTTTTGCCAGTTTTAGCTGGTAGATCCTTCTGTATTTCGCCTGTGTGCACACACAGATAAACGAGAAATCTCAAACTTTCAAAAATGTAAATTAAATTATCTTTCTGAGATATTTCTTCTACAGGGTATAATCATTTTTCCCCCCCTTATCAACATTCAGATGAATGTTTTATAACATCTAAAAAATTGTATTCAAGACAAAACAGAAGGGCAAAAGTGATGGCAACTTGCCTGAAGTCTCAGCATAAACGGGTAAAACCCTGTTGAGAACTGACATTAAACCTGTTACATACATATATTATACTACATATTTACACAAACTTAATGCAGGGAGTCCTGTCTCACTAGAATAGACTATGGCTAACTGAAGCTGTAACAGACTGCTCTAGCCAAGGCCAACCTTGCAAAAAAAAGGCTGCCAGAAATGCAGATTTCCAGCTTGTGTAAGACTTTGGAAACTTGAGTGCTGTAGGCTTAGGTATCAAGTATTTGACCTCTCTAGCTCTCAGGAAGGCTGAAAAAGGATTAAAGATAAAACAAAGGGATACGATCCAATTTACACCTTTTGCCACTCTGCTTGCTGGACTGGCTTGGTAAAAGGAGTATTGGATTAGGCTTTCCTTTTTTCAAACACACAGTAATGGGAATGGTTGGAGAAAAATTAAAATCAACTTCCTGGAGACCTAAAGATTTTCCAAAATATTTAGGTGCAAACCCCAAATATCACCTTACAGAAATGAAGATGATGTGGAAAAGGGGGGTTGGGGGAGGGAAAAAAAAAAAAAAAAAAAGAAAGGTTTTATATTACACAGGGCAAATAAGGAGAAACTACATTCATCTTACTGGTATGTATTGTAATCAATAAAGCTACACCAGTTAAAACCATTCTATCACATTTACCAGAAGCAGTCTTTCCTTACAGATTGAGTTCCACTGAGTAATATAGATTTCTCATTCCTCTCATTCTTATCAAAGTATTATTTTTTAATTTTTGTACCTACCTTCAAATTATTCAAACAAAATTTGTTTTGAGATGGGTCCAAAGTCAAATAAATAATAATGTTTTCTGAACAGTACTTGTCATAGACTTCTTGTGTAAATCACCTCAGAAATAGATTTTGCTTTCAAAAGATAGTAAATATTCTAATTGTATTAAAAGTTTATCTGAAAATCTATTATCAAAAAATCACATAATAATAAAAAATTGCCTTTAACATGTACCTTACTGTGTGGTAAGAAAAATCCCCTAGATATTGTGATTACTCAGCAACTACATGTACAAAGGATTTTATATTTTACTACAAAAAGTATTGTTCTGAAAACTCTGTGTGCTAGAACCAAGTGAGTCTGTATGAGTAAGCATCTATCAGAGATTTCAGAGAGCAATGTTTAAAGTACTTGCTGAGGCTATGGAGATACCAAATCTAAGCTATCTTTTAAAAATAAAAATGGCATTCAAAAAATTTTCATTTTCTTTGTTAATTATTGAATTACAAGATATTCCCTTTTGCTGTCAGAGACCACATTTTAATTTCTCCCACTCTGTAGTAGCAGGAATTTCCTAATGTTGTTGTTTTAGCAATCTTAAGTATTTCTTGAATTGTAACCCAAGTGAAATGGTACCATTGTTGTGAGACCTTATGATAAAAGGAATCATAACCCAAGTGGAATAGTACCACTCTTACTGGACTTCATGGGAAAAATGTACAGTAGCTACCAACTTGGATTATCACCAGGATGGCAACTGAAAGATGCCTAAAGCAAATCAACTCATGACCCTATGAAAGCAGCTCCAAGTGAGGCCCCCTGAGCTCCCTTGACATGCCAGCACCTTGCTGCCAGTGGGATGCCTTTTAGAATTTGACAGCTCTCCAATGCAAAGTACTTGAAAGACCATCACTGATGATGAAGCCTGAGCTGATACTGCTCCAACACACACATAACTCCTTGAGGTGTAATCCATGCCCATTCAGAAACACTACAGGATTTGAGTGAGTATTTGACTGATCTCAAGGGATATTTTTGACAGGTTCTTTTTAACACATGATATAGATGTGTACAATTCTTGGTCTGTGTGCCTATCTGTGTTGATATGATATGACTGTTGTTATTCTGAATCCATAATTAAGTCACTGTTGTAATTGTGGAAAATCTTTTTCAATTACTGTATAAATGTTAAATCAGCCAATGATTAACTGCTGCTTAAGGGTCTTTTTGGACCATTATCTTTCCATATCAACAGCATTTGCAGTCTTACCCTTTTGCATTCCCAGGCTCCATGTAAATCAGATCCTTCTTTTATGCATGCTTCATCTATATAGTAAGTAATAGAGTGAACCTTGCCATCAAACTTTATTAAAATTGCACCTTCACAAATTTATATTAAAATCTGTTTTTTCACGATAGCTTTGATATAAATTCTTTAGGAAATCTAACCCTTTGTTTTTGTCACACGGTTGTCAAACCACATGCATTGCCCAAACAGATGTGAACATATGAGAGTACTCAGTAGTCTTAGCATCCACTTGTACCAATTCTGTACATCTTGCATAAATTATGCCATCACTTAACTACACTGTGACTACACTACTGACTTGTATGTGCATCAGGTCCCTGAATGACGCAGCATTTGATAATCCATGCCCAGGTTTTAAGTTTGTTCATAGCATATAAACCCTTTCCGCTTTTTCTTTTTTCTAGGCTTCTAGTACTGAAAGCTCTAAAACAATTATCAGCACTTAGTGTAGATTTATGTCTGAAGCTAGTGTCACACCTGATATACATCAGCATTACTCAACAGATTTAACCACACTACTCTTAAACTAATCCAACAGTGGAACTAACTCAGACTTATATAATGAGAGGCTATTTACATTTTAGGTGGAATTTTTGATATATGGCTTGCATGTGTTTTCACAGTTGGCAAATATTGTAACACCTGCTGTGTCTCCATTAGTTCTTCCGTGGATTCCTGAGAAACATAAATACTGTGCAACACTGTCCTCACAAAAGTAGGTGATAGATAGATAGATAGATAGATAGATAGATAGATAGATAGATAGATAGATGATAGATAGATAGATAGATAGATAGATAGATAGATAGATAGATAGATAGATAGATAGATAGATAGATACTCTGCAGAAGGAATGCTGTATAATAACTTATGGAGAGATTGTCATATTTCTCATAATCTTTTGATTTAATCAGTTGCAGATCAGTGAGGGTTGAAGAACTCTTTGGCTCTTGTCCATCACATTTGGTTTTTGTTCTGCTGTAGAATATCCTAGCAGTCACAAAGTCCAACTAACAGCAGATTAGGGAATTCTGACGAGTCCATACTATGAATAATGTCTGGCATGATTCAATCTTCAAGTCTGTCACTTACTATGGGTTGATTGTCCACCATAGTAAAACAATGTATGTCAGTCTGGAAAAAATACAATTGTGTAATACAGTGAACTACCTGTATTGAACTTTTTTTAGGACAAAATAGGCTCTTGAACTACATGTCTGATACACCTCAGTGTGCCATGTGCATGCAGCATAAAAAGTAAGGTTTAGCTTAACTTGATATATACTAGAAATCAAGGTTACTAGGAAGGAAAGGAAGTATTTAGTATGTTGAGAAATAATACACATACATTTAACACATGTTCCTTGTTAACTGTAATTCGGATTTTCACTGAAAGTGAAAAACATTTAAATGCTCAATTTTCTATAGAACCCTTGTATATCTGACTCTGGGATTGTTAGGAAAATTCTGGTCACAACACTGCTAAATTTGTTGCCAAGCAACAATCCTCTTGCTCCAAGACTCATGGCCAAGTCCCTGTAAATTCAACTAGAGAAGTGATCCCCAAAGCAAAATCAATTGAGGAGTCTTTACCAGTTGAAGGAAAATTAGTACAGCAGACAGCTTTGTGGGAAATGCTTCAGTCATTGTGCTACTTTTTACAGTGTGTAACCTTTTAGTTGAAAAGAACAGCACCAAAAGCAAAATGCTGAAGCTTTATGAAGTGTCATATACTGAAGGAAGAGAGGATGAAGTCCACAGAGTGCAGCACTGTTCAGACTGTGGTAGTGTGTGAGCCAACAGGATGGCTCTAAAGCAGATGATTCACTAGAATTTTCAGAATGGGACAATCAAAACTTCTCAGAAGAAGTGGGATCTGTCTATTTTTCACCTTGGAAGTGTTTGTGTTGATTGCTGTTCTAATCTTCAAATCTTGGAGTTTGTTGTTTCTGACTTTTTTATGGTTAAGATATGAAGAACTAACTGTGAGGGGTTTTCTTTGCACCTTGTAAGTGTGGCTGAATTGGAGCTGACTGAGCTGTGTAAAGAGCCTTAAGCTTTATGTTATATTTCTGTTCTATTTCCTCATACAAATAAGACCTGTTTTTAACTTTCCACTCTCCCCCTTGCCCCAAGGATAACCTTTTTAATTCTTGTTGTCTTTGAAGAAAGCAGTATGTCTGAATAAAAAAAATCTCTTCTGTTGCTGTTTTTTTTTGGTTTTTTTTCTGGGAATGGCTACCTGCAATAAACTTGAAGAAATGCTTTTACTGATCAAAGAGATTTAATTTGGCTGTGTCTTTAGTCATGCTTTTAGGTGAATTTTAATTACCCTTATGAACTTACATGTTTCACTGCGTTTTATGTTTTTCCAAAGACAGCTGCCATGTCAATAAAGTGTCACTTACGTGTGGCTACTGAAATCTGATATTTTCTATATTAAAAGAACTTCCTTATTGAAAGAATTTTTGCTGCTCCTGGAAAAGAGGTGCACTGATTTATTATTGACTAAGTATCAAAGATGTTTTAAGACTGTATACTCAGCTGATATGCATTGCTCTCTGATTGGAATTTTAACATCAAAACTACTACAGAGATTCCATGATATAATTTTATTAATGGATGAGGTATCAACAGTAGAATTTTGATTTCTACATGTTTAATCCTCAGGAGATATTGCATCATATTTTCTTTCAAATGGCATCAATACACTTCAAAACTGGACGAATTGTTTAATTATTCTGCAGTCTTTCTTTAGTATACATTTATTTCTGAAAACCTAATAAACTAACAGAGCTTCTACTATAAACACTACATACAATAACAAAATCTTCAGTAAAAGTACAAGTCTTTATCTTCTTACCCATTCACTATTACTATTGATAACAATTTTTTATTTTCAAAACCTAACTTCGATAGCTGAAATCCCTCTAATATGAGGTAACTCAAGTTACTTAAAAGTCTGCAGTGATAAATAGTCTTATGCTGCCAATTCATTACTGATTATAATGTAGTTTCAACATTTGAAATGCTGTGCATGTGATTCATATTTGTTAGGGCATTATTTGTATGCAATCTCTTTTGGAATAATGACAAACATAGAAATTTAGGGTGTAGTTCTTATTTAATTTACATTCATACATAGCAAATCCAGACTAACAGTGAAATAAATTTATAGCATATATAATCAAGATTAAGCCTTTAGGCTTTGTGGTAAGGAAAACATGTGATTGGATTTTTTATGCTACATTATCCAAAGTGTTTTAGTCAGACACCCAAGCACTAATAATCTGGGGTTTTGTGGCTGTTTTTGTTGGGGTTTTTATACTGTTATCCAAGAGCTTCTTGCAGTTCAGTTTTCTGTTTTATAGTTATTAATAGCATTTTCTAAATGCTATTTGAAGTGACTTCTCCGTAAAATTGATATAATCACTATTTATTTTGTTGCTCCATAGTTGCAATTGTTTTCTTCTGAGATCTGTCTTTCCTAAAACCCTTCTATTTTCCTTCTATTTCAGGTATTGTGCATTCATTAACATTCCAGATATTCTAACAGTAAAACAAACAAAGAAAGCTCAGTGATTATTCCTGGTTTACTTTTGTTATTTCTGAGGAAAAATAAAAAAAAACCGAGTCAATGGAGGCTGTTACAGTTATAGGGGGCAAGAGGAATGCGTAATATTTTCAATCCTTTCACTGTTTGTCATTCCATTTTGGTGTTTTCAACTGGGTCTTAATCAACTGTAAATAACCAGGTTGAGAATAGTGACAGTGTCAAATTGTAGGAGACGTAAAGATATCAAATATTCCGGTGTCTTTGCCACCTACTTTAACTGATTTTACTTGTTTGTTTCTCTACTCAAGTTGTTCAACAGAAGTTGAGGTTAGTTCCTAGAAACACATTTTTTTGCCAAGTTTAATATATCCTAAAACTATTTATGACTTTGATGAGGACCTTGCACCACCACAGTTTTGTTCTTTTCCACTGTAACACTCACATCTAAAAAGCAATTAGAATGCAACTGCTTTGTCAGACTACTTTCATTTTCATCTTCAATTATTAGATTGCATCATGCTTTTATTTATAATTTCTTCTTTTTCACATGGGTTTTTTATATTCATAATAAAAATCTCTGCTTGTTATAATTTTTATTTCATTCTATGAATCTTTTATATTCTTAAGTTTTAATGCACCATGTTTTCTGTTTGACTGTTTTCTGTTTTCAAAACTTCCTATGTACTAAGGCATGTAATATTCTGTAACTGATGGAATTTCAATCTCCTTACGAAAGTAAGGGCAAAATTCACTTAACCTGAAAGTCCGGGTTTTTTTAACATATGTAAATAGATAGGTGCTATTGGGTTATGTGACCAAGGGCTGGGAGACCAGGACATATTGTGTTACAGAGGATAATGACTAACTTCCTAATTCCCATTTTCATCCATGCAGCCATTGTTATAACTTGATAGTTTTTCTAATTCGAAAAAACCCATGGTTGAGTGGGTGTTCTGTTTCTTCCAACCCTCAGGCTATTGTTGCTGGCATGCTCCTTTCTGGGGTATGGAAACCTCCCATTTCTGTTACATACAGGTGTCTCTCTTCACAATTCTCTGCCTCAAATACAGAAGTGCTGAAGATTGTCTGAACTCAGTTTACCATGCTTTTTCCATTATTTTTCCATTATTCTATTAATTTGGAAGATTATTGTTTAACCTTTTTACAATGATTTTCTACTCAACATTGAAGATTCAAGTTAAATGAGAAAACTAATATCTGCCATCATATATCATAAAAAATAGAGGATAAATAAAGGATTACAAGTTATATCTGTTTGTTTCCAGTCTAAAGTGCTACTATGATATCTTAGTCTACTGCTTGCAGCAATATTTCTGAATGTGGTTGTTTCTTGGAATGCACTTAACTAATAGAGGGATACTCTTTCATCACCAACAAAAGTTCCTACACAACTTCTTTGTCAGAGCATCATACCTCTTATGTTTGTGCCTATGCTTTTAATTTTGTTTAAAACTGACAGTTTTTCATTATGATGAGATCCTTACTTTTATAAAGAGTCATGGCAGGAGAAACCATGAAGGAGGCAATGAAAAGACAACCAAATAGAGGTTCAATTTGGATCCTGAATTCATGGACACCAGACTGAGCATGGCCTAGAAAAAGAAGCCTGACTTGTGGAATTTTTATCAGCTTCAATTTGCTTAACCTTTTAAGGACATTATTGTACTTCTGAGCTGCTGGAACACACTTTTCTAGAAATTCAGAACGGAGATGATGCAGGTGGCAGGTACTGAAAATACTTTCTACCCCTTTTGCTGAAGTGTCAGTTTTACTATATATACCTGAACAGTTTTCTTTGCTCATTCATAGTTTCTTATTAGGACTGTCTTTACTATGTACAAGAAATGTCTAGAACCTTATTCAAGTCTGTACAAACACATCACAACTGTAAAGCTACCTCTGTATGTTAATATGTGGTTTAACTCTGCCTATATTTAGGAGTGATGTCTGAAAATTATGTCATACCTTCTCATAAACAAGTGATACTGATGTAGTGGTGGTGCAATGAATTTAACTGAAATTTAAGTTCAGGTGCTAATATAAATAAGCATGCACTTTCTTCTTTATCTCCTAAGAGTAAAATGTTGTTGATGTTTTATTTGACTGATATCTGTAAATTCCTTGTTCTTCTCATAAAGCAATCTCATGTTCACAGACTGTTAATGATTTAACTGCCCTGCTGGACTGTGTTCTGTGTCTTCTTTTTATTATACAACTAGTAGCCATAAAGTGTTGCAACTCACTGGGTGGTGCCTTTCCAGACTCAAACTCAGTCTAAAACTTGCCTCTGTGTTTTTATTTTATATCTGTTAATTGGCTTGACAATGGCATTATGCAAAACTTTTAATATCAGAATTTCATTACAAATTAATAATATCACTGTGTTACCCATTTAAATGGATATGTGGTGGATTCCGTAAAAAGTACTGTAACATTGTGGAGAATCAGAAACTTTAGAGATCTGTGCTGGAGCAAAGTAAATAAGAAACTGAGACAGTGAGATACATAGAACTCAATAGCAACTAACACTCCTGTAACACAGGCTTTTTGAAGACATTGCCAGAGGTTTCAAACCATCTGTGCTTAAATGACAAAGTTAAATATCTACTACTACTTGCAGCCATACAACCTTGGAGTCTCCTCTGTGAACATTGCCAAAACTGAGTGACTTTAGTGACTTTTAATGGATTATTTTAAAGAGAAAAACTGGTTGCTAGATTATTTTTTCTCTCCAGAAATGATGCAAATTTGGCTATAAGGAATTTTTTATACTTTCTCTCTTGCATAGTGACTTGATGTAAGCAGAATGTAAGGGCAAGAAATACTTTGTTTCAGTGATCTGCATTGCACTGAGGTGAGGAAAAATTGCAGTATGACTAGACATATTTGAACTAGTTGGAGGATGAGAACACCTTGGAATGAGTTCACTGATAATGTGTAAGAGCAGAACTCAGGGAAGGCTAGGTGACACAGCATTCTGTGCATGTCCCTTTTATCAAGATGACTATAAAACTAAGTAGAAATGCTTACATTTGCAGCAATTGCTTTCAGTATAGTAATATTTAAAGATACAGAGTAAGGAGTTAAAGAATCACAGCTGACATGGGACTGTTTGAATACACAAGAAGTATGCCATGACTTTGTCAGCATTAGAGTTGCATTTCTAGTGTGGAACTTAGCCTGAGGTAAAATTTCTGTCAGAAAGCTCTTGCCACAGCACTACACTGGTCCAATAAGAACTTCATTTGGCAAAAGAAAAAATGTGAACACAAATGCTCTTTTAGAAAGATAAAAGAAAGAAGAAAATCCTGCCTGAAGTTGTGATTGCTGACTTGCTGGAGTACTGAGATTTCTCCCTGGACAGTATCTCCAAAACACCTGTAAAGGTGAGGAAATATACGAAGCTGTTTAAAAATCTGAAAACCCTGGTTCATGTGACTACAGTTCAAGACTTCAGATAGAAGGCTTAGTATTTCTATTTAACTATGCATATTGTAGATTATTTAAAGGATTGCCACTACTTCCTCTATTTTTCCCACCATTCTACCCATTTCTATCCTGTCCCAGCTCATGTCGCAGGTGTGGCTGCAGTGCCATGTTTGTGTCATTCGGTGGCAGAGAGGAAAAGGCGAGGTCTTCCAGGGTCTTCCCCTGGTGCTCTGACCCATGTGGGCTCCCAGAATTGCTCGACAACCTGACATTATTGCTTTTCTGTTTGCTTTTCTCTTTGCTGTTTTTTTCTTTAATGTTAATCTGAAATGGGCAGCGGGCGTTGGTCGAATGGTGTAAGTTGCCCCCTGTGGAGCTGACCCCTCCTCTGAGGATGCCAGTTCGAATCCCGAGGAACTCGCTGTCACAGTCCGAGAGTGCTCGGCCATGGCAAAATGAACCTCAGGAGTAAAGGGGGTAGGACCAGTTCCGTGCACACTGTGCCTCACCTAAAAAAAAATCCATTGCGCAGGCTTATCCCAAGATCTTCGTTCATGAAGTCCAACCAACAGCAACAACCCATTTCTATAAAGGTACTTTATGCTGCTTGAAGACAGAATGGAGTAACTCACACTGTATTTCTGAATTATACAACCCATAAAAACTCAAACCTCCTTTTCCTAACCACCATGCTGTGTCATGACACCCTAATTCATTTATTCCAGAGAAAGCTTGGCCCCTGGGATTGATATGATACAAGAATGGGTTTTGACCACACTGTTTAAGATTAACCTTTGAAGTGCAGAGGTGTTTGAGACAGCCTGTAGGTGGCTCTCTTATGCCCTTAAGTTGACATTTTCTGGGCATGCATTTTCAGTTCAAACTTCTTGATTTAATGTGATGCTCATTTCCTCTTCTGGAGTATCTGTGGCACTGGTATCTGGCAAGAAGAAATGAAACCTATTAGGATTTCACAGAAAATGTGAGTTCTTCATAAGTCTACCAGGTTTTTCCCTGAAGGATGTATTCCCTGGACTTCTTTTTGTAAGAAGCAGCTCAGTAGTTTTCTTCAGAAGAGAAACA
Source organism: Formicarius rufipectus (assembly GCA_013399695.1). NCBI lineage: Eukaryota > Metazoa > Chordata > Aves > Passeriformes > Formicariidae > Formicarius > Formicarius rufipectus. The sequence continues at coordinate 51,396 of VXAU01005097.1, read as the reverse complement.
GAAAATAAACTGAAAAAGTACAGTGGACCAACATTTTTCAGTAAATGACAGAGTTCTTGGGCCATTTAGTTGTACTCAAAGAGTTCAACAGAATCATAGAATGGCTCAGGTTGGAAGGCACCATCGTGGGTCATCTGATCCAACCTTTGTGCGAAAATAGCACAAAGCTCATCCATGGCACAGGGTTCCATCTAGACAATTCTTGAGTATTTCCAGTGTTGGAGACTCCATATCTTCTCTCGACAGTCTGGTCCAGTGTGTGGTCACCTGCACAGTAAAGAAGTTCTTTCTTATATTCAGGTGGAACGTACTCTGTGTCATTTTCTTCCCTCTTGTCCCTTTGCTTGCCCTCACCAAGAAGAGCCTAGTTCCATGCTCTTGACACCCTTCATTCAAATGCTTACAGACACTGATGACTCTCAGACTCTTCAGAATCTCTTTTTGAGGCTGAACAGACCCAACTTTCTCAGCCTTTCCTCATTAGAGAGATGTTTCAGTCCCCTGGTCACATTTCTTCCCCTCTGCTGAACCTGCTCCTATCTCTCTCGTGATGAGGAGCCCAGAACAGGACACAGCACTCCATATGTGACTTCACCAGGGCTGAGGGGCAGGATCACCTCCTGTGACTGGTTGGCAGTGCTCTTCCTGATACATCCTAGGACTCTGTTGGCCTTCTTGGCCACAAGGCCACACTGTTGGCTTATGGGAAGTTTGTTGTCCTTTTTCTTGAACTGCTGATATTTTCACCTTTTTTTTTTTTTTTTTTTTTCCCCTTATATGTGACACAGGACTTATATCTAAACACTAAACCCACACCTCAGAACAATTTAACCTTGAGGACCGGAATTTGAATGAGCTGGGTAATCTGCCTAGTTTCTCATTGCCTTTTAAAAGAACTGATTTTCACTCACTTATTAAATTTTAAATGAGAAACAAAAATTAGTATCTATTTGAACCAGTTGAAAAATGATCACATTTTACATGCAAGAACTGTTCTAGAGCTAAAACTTCTTCAACCTTTTTCATGAGAACATGCCTGCATAAACAATGGTGGGAACCACCAGCAGCTGAGGAGGTACCCCCCCTGGTAATTGCAGCTTCTAGCTCTATGCAAGAAGGGACATCATTGAAATGACACCAAATAAGCATCACTTCTCAATTTGTTTGCTGTCCAGGATGTGCTGCATGTCTCACTGAAAGTGATGAATTTGGTGCTCTGTTTTGAGTGGGGAAACTGCAAGCAAAAAAATGAAGGAAAGCAGTAGGGGTTCTGTTTCGTTGTAGTAATCCAGTGTTTTTGAAGCTGAGATATTGAGTACAAGCACAAATTCATCTTCAGTTTCTTGTAAAACCTGCTATTTTCATTTTTGAGGTAGCAAATTAACACAGAATTGGTAAGATGTCCTTTCTTTGCAGGATAAAGTGACTGTTGTGATGATTACTAGTAGCTGTTGCTGTTAGGGAGTACTTAATGTTTGCACTGAGTTTTAAGACATTAATCTGCTCAAGTCTTCATACAAGTGAAGGCAATAAGGATACATCCAACATTGTTACATAGGAATACAATAAATAAATGGTATCCATAAGAAAATCCTTTGGAGTATCATTTATCAGGGAGACACAGGAATGTTACACCAAAGGGCTAAGATTGCAGTTCTTGTCCCATCTGCAATTTCATGTTCAGAATTGCAAAACACTACTTAAAAATACAATTAAGAATTCATATTTCCTCTAAATACAATTTTGCCTTTTGAGGATAAGAAAATGAAAAACATGACCAGCTTTACTTACATGTTTTATAAACCAACACATAAAATTTAACAATAGCAGGATACTATAAATTTGTTCCCATCACAGGAGGACAAATTAGTATAGTCTGTTAACCTCAGGAAGGTCACTATTAAGCAAATTTTTACACAGGCAAGGAACAAAAGAGAATATAACTTTATTGCCTAGAAAAGCTGAGTAAAAAAATCACAGGGCAAAGTAATCATGCCTTTTCATACAGAATAAATAGAAGAAACAATAAAACTCAGTTGCAAGAATAGAAGATGAAACAATGAAAACCATCACACTCCAAACACGGAGAGAGGTGTAAACAGGAAGAACATGAGCAGAAACTGACTAATGTGACCTGAATACTGATACAGAAAAATGCAACAGCTAATGCACTGTTTAAGGGAGCTTTGGGGCAAAGATATCATTATCTCAGTCGGGTCAGTCTTGTTAGTGTGTGTGTTTTAGAGGGAGAACAGGTTAAATGCTGACCAAAAGAAACAAAGGAGAATGTGAGCAGAGGAATGATTACTTAAATTCTAAGAGGAACAGCACATCCATGGAACTTTTGAAGAAATGCTCAAGGAATGCCTTTGTAGCAGTACTGCTTCTGTCTTCAGGCTTCCCACCTACAGAAAAACATGAGCAAAACAGAAAATAGTTGCTGAATCATGAGGACTAGGTAACTGTTCATACTGATTGGAGGTAATACTTTTCCAGGGAAGTGAGTTTAACAGACAAGATTCCCAGCAGTCAGCAGAAAGAAAGCTGAAGAAATAACAACTGTGCATCAGCACGAAAAACTGACTGTCAATAACAGCACAGGATCTGACATGATCACAAAGTCTGTAAAATGTTTGTTGCACTTCTCTTCAACTCTATTGGTATTGATATTAGCAGCAAACATTTTGGGACATTACGTTTTGACCTTGACTTCTCCATATCTATGGCATCCTGTATGTTACACAAAATGCAGGAAACAGGTAAGTTTCTGTTACTTTTACTACATGAGGTGAGTTATAAGAAATACAATTAAATAGAATATAATTGATTTTGTCCAGTAGATTTTTATATATAAGTACTGTTCAAAGGGGCTAAATCAGAGTAGTAGTTGAATACATTGGAATAATATAGGTGATAAACACTATTAAGATCAAATGAAAAGATTTTTAAAAAATCTTTCTTATTTTCTTTTACTAGACATAAAGACAGCTGATGACTGACCTAAAATATGAACTGCAGATTTTTATCAACAACTTCAAAAGAACTGGCAGCCAGAAATGTTTTTCACACTAAACTAGCACTCTCTCTATATTGTGAAGAAATATCTCATGAGCTTCATCCTTGTAATCTACTCATCCAGTACAGTGGAACTATCACATCTTCTACAAATAAAAAAGATCTTAGTATCCTGACAGTTTTGAGAGTTTCTCATGATCCATTTTCCTTCCTACATCATCACAAGTAGTATATGGGATGTGGTGTTAGCAAGGGCACAGGAACACTGATGGGAAAATAATGTAGCTGTGCTATCCAAAGAACAGGTCACACTTATTTTAGGTAAGAGCAAAAGAAAAGAAATATTGACTATGTACTGTTTTCATCTAAGGACAAAAAAGACATGCTAAAAAAGAAGTCAACGTTCATGGCACATTAATTGCCATTAAAATGTGAAAGTTCAAATTAAAAAAAAAAAAAAATAATGAAGAAAGATCAATTGCACCTCCTTGTGGTCTACAAAAAAGTGATGAGTCTTACAGATATGGCCATTTTTCCTAAATTAAGACAATGAAGGTAATTTTATTTTCATATACATTAAAAGTACATATGATAAAAAACTCCAAATGCATTTCTTCTGAGATATATACTGTGATTGCGTGGAAGATCGTGAAGCAGATTATTGTGAGGGTGGTGAGGCAATGGCACAGAATTGTGTTTTTCCCATCCCTGAAATTGTTCAAGGCCAGATAGGACGGGGTTTTGAGCAACCTCTCTAGAGGAAGGTGTCCCTGCCCATGACTGAAACAGAGGGAGGGGTTAGGACAAGGTGATTTTTAAGGTCCCTTCCAACACAAACCACACTATGATTCTATGATTACTGCAAAAATTACATTAAATAAGGATCTGTAATCTATTGGCTATTTACACAGGAGTTGGCCTACAGGAGAGATATTTTTTGAGCAATATAAATATATCAAAATCAATGAACAAATACTGTCACTGTTACATAAAACTATGATCCAAAAGGTGTCCATGCCTCTACCCTGCCTAATACTGATCTGTTTCAGGGGCACCATGTCAGGGCCTATTATTTTTTCTTTCTTCTTCCTGCTTGCAAATATCTTGTAGTAGACCTTCTGATAGAGGTTGTTCAACTATGCTGACAGGTGACTGTATAGCACTCAAAGTTACATTTGGCCTGTTGATGCATCCCAAGGATCTTCAAGGATCAACTATACTAATTTTACCTTACTTAATCTTAGAGACTGTATTCACTACAGTCATGGTTTTGATACTGTTTCACCTTTTAAGCTGTGGACAAAACAAATATATAATGAGATGACTCCAGACAGCTTGCTTCCCTTCAATGACATGCAGAACCTGAGTAATAGTCAACAAATAAACAATTTCCCTGGCATTGCGTGGGAGAATCTTTTACCTTGAAGTCACTTCATGAAGATAAGTATTAAAGACCTCTATATTTATCGGTTAAGGAAAAGAAAAAGCAAAACAAACAAAAAAAAAAGGCAAAACAAAACACACACACAAAAAAAAAAACAAAAAAAAAAACAAACAAAACACACAAAAAACCCAAACAAACCAAAAACCACAAACCTCCCCAAACAAGCAAAGAAAAACCCCTAAAAATCAAAACCAAAACCAAAACTTGAAGCCACAAAAAAAAAAGTCAAAACAACAATAAAATTACCAAAGAAACAATCAATCAAAAACCATCATAAAAGGGAAGTTCTCTAAACAGATATTGCAGTAACAACAGAGTAATGAGAGCTTTGAAGTTTAACATGTGTCCTCATGTTGGGAACAGCTAGGAAGACCTTGGCAATTTTCTTTTCTCTGCTTGCTTATTCCACTCAAGACCAATTGTTTTGGTAACAGACTCTTTAAGAAGATTAGATCCACTTGACTTGATTATCTTCATGTATCATATGTATACACACATAAATGATTATTTTAAAATCTGTAATCTATTCTTGGTTTCAGTAATCACCATGTTGTCTTTCATCTTTTGGTAGTGCCATTATAAGGTGGAAACTACATGCCTAACATAGTTAATTAAGATTTTCTGAAATATTTTCCTGTATTTATAGAAACCTTTTTGCAAGAAAGTGAGTTCCATGGATGGAGAAACAAATAAGAAGTTCATAAAGATATTGTTCTTTCTATATTGTTAAATATTATTACCTGGAAAAGTAACTCAAAATATCTAAAATACATTCTATATTTCAAAATACGCTTTCTGTTTTTCAGAACCATATTCTTATTTATAAAATGCTCCAAAATATCTATTTCCAGTGTGATAAAAGCTCTAAGAAGAACTGTGTGTTTGTGTCCTTCTTAGACCCAGTGCAATTTCTACCAAGAGACATTGTGTTCTCGACTTTTGAAAATAAATTTTCATAAATCCTTCCTCTGCCTGGTATTTTGCAGGTATCTGTGCGCATTTGACCCATATAGTAGCTTTCACCCAGACAATCAGGGGATGTCTCAGTAGAAACACTGTTGCATTTTAGAAACACCTTAATTAAATGTGGGACCTTTATTTTGCCAAATTAGGGCTTGAGTTTGCTTTGACAGATGCAGCAATTCACTCTTTGTAGCATTTATTTCCATCTTTTTGCATGTGCTGTGGGGGGATGCACCTGTAAGGAGCACCTGTCTTGAGTATTTTTAATAGTTGCACCTGGCAATATTGGATTCAGTAGTGTCCAGTGGAATTTCAATTGCAATCAAAGAACTGTAAGATAACTTCAGTCTGAAGGCACTTCTGGAGGCCATGATCAAAACTCAAGGAGGGGCTCCTGAAGTAGACAGACTATCATTGTCCATTTTAAAACAAAAGAAGAACTCATACCTCTGTGTTCAAGTATGATTTTATATCACAAGGAATACTTTAAAAAATGGAGAAAAGCTAACAGCTTTAAAGGACTTGAAAGGAACAACTAGTTAACTGAACACAGATTTGGTGTCCTTGTTAATTACACTGATAGTTAAAGCAATTGGATTTTCCTTTGCGGTTTTTTCTCTCTCTTTTTTTTTTTAAATTTGTTTTATGTTTTTGTTTGTTTATTGTTTGTTTTTTTGTTGTTGTTGTTTTTGTTTGGTTGGTTTTTTGTTTGTTTGTAGGTAGTTGAATAGAGAATAGACAACATAAGCAAGGGATAATATTATATTCCAGGATCCCAGCTGAACCAGGATAAAAAATCTAATCCATATGTCCTGGTTTTAGTAGCCAGGATCAGTTTGTCACTGGGTGTGTATTCTAAAACCCTCTATGTCATTTTTCTCACAAACTGCTCACAATGGCCCATTTGCAGCAGCTGCATAAGGCACACCCAACCCCTCAGACTACAAGATGGGTTTTAGGAACTTCTGTGAGATAAGGAAGTTCTCCTGCCTCCACACCCACCTGAGG
>VXAU01005097.1:26811-44850 GCA_013399695.1 Formicarius rufipectus | reverse complement strand
GTTTTTGTGGCACAAACAAATTTTTCTTCTGTATCAGCGTATTTTGTGATCTTTTATTAAATTGTTGTTCTGGTTTGCAATCCCATTCTGAGGTGGATTCATTTCTCCTGCCGGTTTAACTCTAAACCAGCACACCATAATATCCTGATTTTCCATTATAGTGATACTGCCCATCTTTTTAACCAAAAGTGGACAAATAGCTCTGTTACTCTAGGCATATATTCAATTAACGTAATTCTCAATTATTCTAAAACAAAATCATAGTGAAGTATCCCTAAAAATTGTAAGACTGGAAAATTGTGTCCACTTGGCACTTTCCCTAAAATCTCAGTATCAAACATACCACAGTAATTCTTGTCTACCTATGTATGCTGGGGTATATATAAGTTTTCTGATGTTAAAAGAATGAAACTAACCGCATTTCACTTTCTGATTTTTGGAATAACAAACCCTATTAGGATAAAAACAAGTGCCTCACCACCTTGTTTCACCCATCACTCACAGCTTCTCTATTATTTATTAAGGCTGGATTTTCTTAGAACCCATGTTGAAAGAAAAAAATATTCAACATTTTATTTTAGGCTTCATCGTGGTATATTTAAGGCCTAAAAGTGTAACTATTTTCTAGAGAGCAGACTTTCTTTTTCCTGACCTATCAAATTGATATTAGATCTTATTATGGGATGAGAAAAAACAGGCAAGAAAACACACATCCTTATGTTTCTTTTTTGAGCATTTTAAGTGAATCCAGGACTATTCAAACCTTCAAACTTTCTGCATGACAACTGCCCAGTAAGCAAGGACTTAACTAAAATAGTAATGATCTTATGATCTTAGTATTTCGCAAAAGAAGATATTTGGGATAGAACTTTGCTCATATTGAAATCATCTTAATAATATTGACAGAATATCAACATTTCACAAGCCCAGAAATGAGATCACTGCCCTCAGATTTTGGACTGCCAATGAAACCTATGCCATTTAAAAGTTTTTGTCTTGTTGAGAGCACAAATTTCAGTGCATTTCAGCTTAGTTTTTCACACAGACAGATCTACCTTTGCAAATCTCTGACTCCGAAAATCAAGAGCCTTTCAATCTTAGTATCAAATGGCCTTCTGCTTTTGTTTTTGCGTTGTATTTTTGTTTGTTTGTGGGAGTTTTGTTTGTTTGTGTTGGTTTTTTGTTTGGGTGTTTGTTTGTTTGTTTGTTTGTTTGCTTTTAAGAAAAAATGAGGGTTTTGCCCTTGTAACTTGGTTTTATAACTTAAGGATAGTGTGATAAATGTAACATCATAGAGAGTACTGTATTTAATTCTGACAATTTTCTGGTTTACTATTACACAGTGCATAGGAGCTAACTTTCTGAAGCACAAATAGTCCATAAACAGAAAAGTAATAAGAATCTGAATTCTAAACTTGGCTTTTAAATGTTCACACAAAAGATTATTAAATATTCTTTTTAGAATTTGTCTGTGACCTGTGCCCATGGCATTTGTAAAATAAGACCATGTGAATGGAAGAAAAACGGGGAATGAAATCCTATGTATGATGCTGAAAAATACAGAAGAAAAACAAACAAACAAACAAACAAACAAAAAACAAACAAACCAACAAAAAACCCAAAACAAAACACAAAGGCCTTAATTTGATGAAACTGCGCATCTAGGAGAGGAAATCAAAGATACTTAGAAGGGCAGAGATACCCAAAGTCATCAAAAAATGCCATTGTCACAGTAAGATGCTCCTAATTTAGATGCCATCTCTTGAGCTACCCAAGAAAGCAGTTTCCCTAAGAATGCTCTTTTCCATGGAGGACTTGTTTGCCCTGTAGAGGATGCCATTAATGTCCTCACATGTCAATGGGATGGAAGGGGTTTAAATGCCAAGTCCCTCTAGCTAATTTCAAATTATCCAGTTAAACTTTTTGTGTTTCAATGAATTAAAGATGATTCATAGTGCTGAAATGCTGAGGCTTGAACAATAGACCCTGAGCCAGAGATGACCTCTGGACGAACCTTCCAACCTAATATTATATTTAACCATATATCTGGTTATTAGACAAAAGTTTGTGTAAACCTTAATAAAATATGTAAGACTATATCTGTGTAAACATGCATGCGTGTTAGTAAGATATATAGGTACTTTCTTATTAGGTAAGATTAGTATCAGCTCATTAATGAGGTGTGAACGTATCTATCTTTCTGTATTTAGAGACTAATTAAGGCCATGGAAGAAGATTGTTGGCCTTATTTGAGAGTAGATGGTCCAAACTGGCTCCTTGATTTTCCTCTGAAGTCCTGATCAGGCTTTGGATGAAAAGCAAGAGGAAAAGAAAGCCAGATATTTTCTGCACTAAATAAGTGATGTAAACTTGTTTGGTGTAAGCTAATGTTTAACAATATAAAAGCAGGACCCTTTCAGTAAAGGCGNTAATAAAATATGTAAGACTATATCTGTGTAAACATGCATGCGTGTTAGTAAGATATATAGGTACTTTCTTATTAGGTAAGATTAGTATCAGCTCATTAATGAGGTGTGAACGTATCTATCTTTCTGTATTTAGAGACTAATTAAGGCCATGGAAGAAGATTGTTGGCCTTATTTGAGAGTAGATGGTCCAAACTGGCTCCTTGATTTTCCTCTGAAGTCCTGATCAGGCTTTGGATGAAAAGCAAGAGGAAAAGAAAGCCAGATATTTTCTGCACTAAATAAGTGATGTAAACTTGTTTGGTGTAAGCTAATGTTTAACAATATAAAAGCAGGACCCTTTCAGTAAAGGCGAAGGAGCTCAGGTACACACACACAGAGACCATCATGTTCAGCGGTAAAAGGTATGCTTTATTACACACACAGTCCTGTATTTATACAGTCTGTGCTTTTCGGTTTTATGATATATATGATATATAAAATGATTGGATAGCTCAAATTGTCCATGCTCAGGCAATCTAAGCTCCACAGTCCATTGGTCTTGGTGTTAATTAGCTCCACCTGAAGTCCACCCCATGGATTCTTTCCAAGGGCTTTCCAGAGGAATTCGGGAGGACTTGCAGCTTTCCTTTTTATGAGCAGGTGTAGATAAGAACCTATCTCAAAGCTATGAACCGTGCCTTTGCTACTGTCCAGAAATATGCAAACAAAAGCCTGCTTCTCTTGGGCACTGCTTCATGGATTGTTCACAGAAATCTTCACAAAATGTCCATTTTCCTGCATATTCCCCACATTTCAGAGCAATGACACAGATCTCATCTATGAGCAGACACACTGCATAGAATTTCCCAGTTATGGGGAGTGGTGGGGCTCTCTGGTTGACCTGGGGATCTGGATGATGATAGTGTATTAACGGGATAGATGGTGATGTATCCTTCTTAATCCCTATAGACAGTCTTTGTAGCAATGATTAGGTGCATTGCTAAGCTCATCCTTTTACAATTCTTTCATTATTTTGTATTTTTTTGCTGTTTTGCACTACAGTAAATTTATACACTTATTCTTTAAAGTTGGTGTCTATGTATTTTGTGCTGACCCTTATCCCCTGGCAAAACAAGTGTGAAAGTTATAGATGCATCTTTTGCCAAAGAGACAGTTAAATGCGGGAATAAAGGAATAAAATGGCTAGTGGAAATGAAATGGACCCAATGTTAGGAACTTTGTAAGTAAGGAGAAGGCAAAGAGTTGACATGCTGAAATACTGAGATAGAACAGAGGAGCTATGGGAGTGAAGAGTTCCAATACAGTCAGTTTGCAGTCATTGCACAGGTGAGGGCTGGAAGGATGGACCTCTGGTACTGATCTTGAACATAACAAAAAAATTCCCACAACCACAAGTATAGAATCTTTTCTTAGTAAGCAATAACCTCACCTGCATTAGAGTCACAGATAACTCAAAGACTGTCCCATCATCTAGACACTTGGTGACCAAGGTCATACTCCAGTCTCAGACCACAGGTACACTGTCACACTTTGACGCTAGCAAAGAGGGAGCTGGCATGGGCAAACCTGAACTTCTGCCTCGAATGTGGTAAGGATGCAACTGGCTACTCTCTTTCTTAAGCCTGAGGCCAATGCTTCGGACACTGTGGTGTCCTCAGATATAGTCAGAATCTGCATTATGGGGACCATCACTACTCATGGGCACAAAGAGAGTCAACAATTACCACTCACTTTGGGCGGTTAGTTGTAATAAAGGAATTGTAATTCATGCAATATTTGGACAAGATTGCTTGCTAATCATTTTATGTTTTGCTTCTATGTCTGCAGCTGCCATTATGAGAATGCATAAAGAACTAATAGTGCCCACATAAAGCCTTATAACTACTGAGAAATATAGTCTGTGAAATCATCCCTTTAATTATGACTTAGATTTGATGGGAGGCTATAGATTTGGCTGTGCTGAATGAAACAAGCAGGCTATGCTTTCTCACTATCAAACTGGGGTTTCTACATTTATTTCATAACTTAACTGTGTAACAGTGTAATAATTTGTCTCCTTTTCTACCCTAAAAATAAGTATTTGCTAATCTATTCACATGAAACAGGAAAGGTATACGATAATAAAAAGTACGTTTTAATATGAGCAGAAATAACAATTACCATGATTCGGATATGTAGAGGATATATTAATAAGAACGACTGCAAATTTTTGCAATGTGAAATTTCTGTCACAGGATTAAATGAAGGAAAATACAACTACATTGTTTTGAAAAATACGTCTTAAACTAATTAGTCAATTAGTTAAAAAAATACAGATTAAATAAGTTCAATTAGAAAAACAATAAATTGGACCATAAATTACCGCATTCATTACTGATAGGAAGATAAAAATATCTAAAATATATTAAGGGACATGTTCACAAATATTAGCCAATTAGTCACTAAAATGCAGAAAATAAAAGAGAAAAAATGAACAAAAATTAAGGAAAAAGAAAAAAAAAAAAGTAGGTACTGCAAAGTGGAAAAATGTTTTCTGCCTAACTGTGAATGTAAATGGCAGTTTCACTATCAACGTTACTTTAACTCCTAGGTGCAGGGACATCAAAGCTTACAAACTTCCCCTAAGGGGTTAAATTTTAAAATGAATACTCTGAGAGCTGTCGTTCTCATTGACATTTCCATACAGAGCTGATATATGTCATTTTCTAGACTAGAACAAACACCACACAGAATTTTGCTGTGCAAGCACAAGAGCCAGTGTCACTTGTCTGTTCACAGTGTCATTTCTTCTGATTATTCAGAGCTCAATAGAACAGTCCTTCCAATTCTCACTCTCTGGTGAGGCAGAGAGGGTGGGAGACCCCTTGTGCTCCATCACTATGTAATTGCACAATCATAAGTCCCATGAGAGATTAAATATAAAGCACATTTCAGAAGTATATATTTGACTTTACTGAAAAACATTTTGCAGTCTGTCAGAGAAGGGAACTTTTAAACCTCATTCCTATTTTAATAAGATGAAAAAGAAAATGCTTATTAATTAGATCAATCTTTAAATTTTACAACTAACAAGAAATCAGCATATTAATTTCTGATCACCCACCAAACAGCATGTGAAATGTGTGTTAAGTCTTAGCTGAGGAAGTGTAAAGCAATGGCAACTTTCTTCTAAATTTCTAGGGAAATTGAGTGGAACAAAACTTGGGATCAGGCAATCTTTTAAAATCATACATTACCTAAGTTTATGGTCATTAAAATACCTAAGTAGACAAATAAGAAAACCAGGCTTATAACCAGACAGATTAAACTGCATGGTCATTTTCTATGTTCTTAGATAAATCTTTAAGCAGCAACAACAAGAAGAAAAACATTTGCTATTAGCTTTATCTGATTTCTGTTCATTAAGGTGAGACCAAACAAACAGATGGGGAGCAGCTGTCATTAAAGTGCTACAAGATGTCATCACTGTGTAGCTAATTGATTGCATCAGGACATGATCCCTGTTACCAACAGTCTTGGATTCCACTGGGAATACAATAGAAAATGTTCTCCAGAGCCCAACCACAGTTTTCTCAGAGAGTGACCAGAACTCCTGAGGGTACATTCGTTCAACAGGAGCGGTGAGCAGAAAGCTCTTCTGTTCATCCAGTCCTTTCTAAACTTTCCGCAAAAGCACAAAACAGCCCAGTTTAGAAGGGATCTTGTAAAATCATTTGGTCCAACCTTTCATGAGAAAGAGTGCCTATATTAAATTATTCGCTATCCTGTCCCATCTTACCTTGAAACTCCAATGATGGGGACTTCACCATGTCACTAAGGAGGTTGCTCCAGTGAATGGTTGTTCTCATGGTTAAAAAAAATTAAAATGTTTCTGTTGGGAAGGAACTTCTACTTAACCTGTACCTGTTTCCCTTGTATTCTCTATGTGATTTCTTTTGAAGGAAAAGCCTCTGTTCTTTTGTAGCTGCCTCTTAAGTATGGAACACTGTGGTGAGGCCCACCTGAGCTTGCTCTTCTACAGCAAGAAGAGACCTAGTTTTTTCTGTCTTTCCTTATAGGGCGGGTTCTCAAGCCCTTCAACTATCTCTGTGGCCCACCTTTGATGGTCTCCATTGGTACTTGAATAGTGGGAGCCAGAATGGGTTCAAATATTCCAGGTACAGACTGACAAAAGCTAAGAAAAGAGGAATCATCATCTCTGCTAGTCATGCATGTGAAAATGCAGCTCAGGACCCAATTTGTCTTGGTTGCCAAAGCAATGTGATGCTGACTTACATTTGGTTGTTGTCCCCCAGAACTCCCAGGTCCCTCACAGCAAGACTGCTCTTCTGTCACATCAATCTAAGCTTGTACTGAGCTCTTTGGGTATGTCATCCCATGTGCAGAACTTATAGTCTGTTGCATTTCATACAATTGTTGCTAGTCTACTCTTCCAACCTGTCTGCATCTCTCTGAAATATGACTTCTGACATGTCCCATGTCACCCAGTTTAGTGTCATCAGCATACATGGTGAGGATACTTTCAGCCCCATCATCCATATCCTTTATGAAGATGATGAACATCGTGGAACCTGCTATTGATACTGGGGGACCACCATTATGATAGGTTGACAGCCTGAGTGAAAATGCTAGTTCTTTTAAGCTGAAGTCTCTTCAGAACTGTGACTCATTCAATTCCTGCCTCAAAAAATATGGACTTGAGTTCATGAGTGAAAATTGCACTAGTTCTTCTTTTTCTTTGTCACTTGCATTACTCAGTCATATTCTGTATAGCTCAGGTTTATGCAATATGGGTTGTGTGTGGAAAACAGTTTTGTAAGGAAAACATTGAGGATCATATCCAATATACATTTTCTGGTTTAATTTTTCCATTAACAAAAATCCCCCAAACAAACAAAACCCAGTCAACCAATGAACCAAATCCCCTCAAAAACAAACAAACAAAACAAAAATACCACCCAGCCAAAACAAAGCAAACAAAAAACCAAAGCAAAATGTGTCCTGTTTTACTGCCAAATAAACTAGATACCAATAGATCACCTGATCTTCTGGTTTAGATGCCTTTCTTTCTAGAAAGAAGGGGGTAAGGTTACTTATTTCAGGTGACGTCTATAATTGTGGTTTTTATGTGATGAACCAGGTGGCATTACCACCAGACTGTCTTAAGTATCAAGAAAATGTGAAACTTTAATGTGAATGGCAAGCCAAAAGCTGGAGGAGAAGGGAAGGGGAAGCCAGGACTGAAGAGGAGGCCCCATTGCTTTTCATGCAGGGATAGGCCAAATGGGGCCAGACATAAGGAAAACCAATTTCACATCAAACTGAAGATATGTATTTCCACTAACAATGGTGACCATTTCAGTTGAAATGATTTTTAGTTAAGTACAGTTAAGCACTTTTAGTTAAGTTTAGTTAAGGATGATACACTTCTCTGGGAATGTTCTGTGAGATAAGAGAAGGAATGAAAAATACCTGCAGTGTACCTTCAGGGTTTTAAGAATCATAGATGAAGGCCTTCTTTGTCTGGAAGACCTTCACCTGAATTTTAGCAGTCAAAAATCCTAAACCTTTTCAGATAGATGCAATTTGACAATGCTGATATTGTTACTCATGTCATAGGTAATGTTCTTCCCCCTCTCCTTTAGTAAAAGGTGTGAGCACAGGAAAAAGGAGACTTCATATAGTGTAAGATTAAAAAATCCCTCCCTTTCTAAATCAGACTCAGCTCCCCTATGTATTCTGTCAATTCAGTTGACTTTGTGTGATGTGGCCACTATCATGCATTCCTTCTGTGAACCCTCTTATTTTTCAAATTTATCATAGTGGTACATTTTCTTTCACACTATATATGGAATACCATCAAAACACAAGTGAAAAGATAAAATTAGAGAACTGCAGAACTGAAACAAGCAACAGACAGACAGTAGTAAAACTAGGACTGTATTATAAGCAAAATAATAGTAGTGTCTTTAAAGAAAAATATTACAATTTTTTTCCAATTTTTATGAATGTTTTCTACATCTACTTGAGGACAGTGAAAATAAATATGTCTGATGAGACTGAGATTTCCATGTTACCTAAAAGTTAATTTTGTGGCAGATAAGAAAGCACCTGAGACTGAGTAAGGTTAATATGAGAGCTGCAAATAGCTGAAAAGCATAGAATTTCACGGAATATTCTGAGTTGGAAGAGGCTCGTGAGGATCATTCAGTTCAACTCCTATGTGACTGGTCCATACAGGGATCAAACTTTCATGTTATTAACACCATGCTCTAACCAACTGAGCTAGCATGAAAATATTGAGAACTGCACATAGGAACACTGCTTTTATTTAGCACATAACCTGCTTTATTCTGCAGAGAGTCATGTCTGCAAGGCATGTCTATGCTGTAATGATGCAGAGTACATCATGTTTCTACTGGAAAGGTGATACCAAAACAGTATTACCAGAGTTTTATGACTATCTCAGAAAAAGACATTACGAAGGTGCACCTTGTAACCATCCCAGCAACTGGTGTGTTTCAGGTCAGGTGACCTGGAGGGCTAGGCAGCACACCTGCACACACTCTGGAGCAGTAATGCTGTACCTCTCAGGTTAAAACAAGGAAGATAAACACTGGAAAGAACCAAAATAAAAGTTCGGTTTCTTTCAGCTCTTTTTCTACACCCTTTATGTAATTTCTGATGCACTGTTAATGGATCATTTACAGCAACTGCTCAGGGCATGCCTGACACCTCAGGCTACAGGCTGGGTGTTAAAGAACCCTGTGAGGCAGAAGAGTATTTCTGTCTTCACACCAATAACTCAGCCATGATAACTCCCCTCCAGGGAGTCATTAGCACCTTCATACCCACTCTGAGTGGTCATGTCTTCTAACGGGCCATCAAAGATTTCAAAAATAGCCCATGACACACAGAGTCAAATCACCCATTGTGAAACTCCCTGCCCTGGGGGAGGTACTGGGCATTCTCGTCTGAACCTGAGTTTAGATAATCTCCTGGTTTGGGGGCTTCTGGTAACACTCACCAGATCCAGAGAAGGACTAGAATCTCAGTAAGACCACGACTGACACTCTCAACAAGACTGCAATCCATATTTTGACAGAACTGTGACCATCATCCTCACCACCAGGCTTCCCTTTCCTTTTACTTTGTGCTCACGGGAAACCCATGGGCTCACAACAGGGACTAGTGAGCACTGTTCTTTTCCTGTCCCTGGGTGCTAGTTTATACATCTGGTTTTTGTGGGCTGAAACCAGTTTTCCTCTGTATCATTGTATTTATTATAATCTTTTTTAGTAAATTGCAAATCTGACTTGTAATCTCTCCTTGACCTGAGTTCATTTCTCCTACCAGTTTACCCTTAATCTAGCGTACCAGGTCTGTTTCTTTCTGGAGAGGGCCTACATTATCCCATGTCTTTTCTTTGTTTGCAACGTATGATCTCTAGGAGTCCTTCCTGTTACCCACAATATCCTTGGCCAAATTCAACTCTAGATGGGTCTTGGCTTCCCTAATCTTATCCCTAGTGTCCGTTGGTATGCATTGCTCCAGAACTATGATTCTAAAATAAAATTATACTCTTTTCCTACTCTTCTTTTTATCACTTATGGTATGATGGTTAATTTAATAAAATTTAAAATATGCAACAGTTTCTATTTAGAATGTTGTTTGATTAATAATTTTAATTCAAATTTAATTCTCAGTCTTAATTTTGACATTAAAAGTAAGCAAAAATCAATTGCCCTGTAGAGAATTTACTCCTTTTTTTTTTCTGTTTCAGAATTAAAAATAGATATAAAAGCTACTAACTTGGATATGAAGTCACGGAATTTCTTCAGTAAATTTGAAATGACACAAGATTAAGTGAAATAAGTAGCTAAATTTCAAAATTTGGAGTCAGACATTCAAAGCAGTTAGAAAAAAATAAGAAGAATTGTGTCAAAACTTGGTCAAAGAAATAAAACTTTTCACATGAGAATTTTAAGCAGTTAACAAAACTAAACAATCAAGTTAATAAAAATAATTCTTTTTTGAGATTTAATTTTACACTTTTATATGCAAAATGGTCAGTTACTTTACCATATGGTGTTGATAGCTAAACTAAATTCAATTTCCTTTGTCTTAAAGGAAAGAGCTCTGGCTTAAAATAATACTTCACTCTTTAAAGCTGACTTAAACTTCCCTTAACTGTCTCTCATGAATACATCAAAATTCTAACTGCAGCAGAAAATCAGACAGTCATCTATGTGTATATTCTGCATACAGATTGTATGTAGTTTTTATAAATAATTAGGTTTTTTTCTTCTTCCTGTGGTGGACTGGTCCAGTTCTGTCTAAAGCTTGTACTTATCAGTATTGCTTCATCCTGGAGTGGCATGTTCATCATGGAGCATTCACAATCACCTTCTTTATCCACTCCAGTTGTTTTTCTCTGAAGCATCATCACCACAATGCATTTACATTCTAGTGACATCTATGTCTTTTTTTATTTTCTCTTGCATTTCCTTCCAATAGTCTACGAATGTATGCTAAGACTCAATTGAAAAAGGCTGTAAGTACACTAACGGCACTCTTGAATAGACATTGTGTTCCCAGCAGTACGGTGATAAGTACACTGAGCAATTTGTTGCATAAAAGCTCTGCCATATGGATGCCTCATCTGTACAGAGTGTTCTTTTTGGGTAGGTGATTCAAACCTAGAAGCACATAATGAACCTACAAGCAGTTGAAAAAAATTAAGCCTCTGGATGTTATCTTCTGACTGACATGTCAGCACTCAAATGAATTTTTTTCACTTTAGCATATAGACAGTAACATGAGGGGCTTGACTCAGCTGACTAACTCATATAAACCACTGAACTTCAGGTACCTATTCTCGGCAGATAAAAAACCCAAACCAACAAACAACCCTCCCCCCCAAAAAAAACAAAAACAAAAACAAAAAACAAAGCAAACCAAAACAAAAACAAAAACCAACCAACAAAAAACAAAAACAAACCCAAAAACAAACCAAAACCAAAACAAAAAACCAACCAACCAAAAAAAAAAAAAAAAAAAAAAAAAAAAAAAAAAAACCCAAAACCCAACAAAAAAAAAAAATCCAACAACTTTAAAAGTGCACATTTGGTATTTAAATTTGCAGTCTATATTTCTTCCAGGAATTGTTTTATCATCTTCATCGACCACTTGTGGGAGACAACAGGTTGTTGTTGTTGCTGTTGCTGTCTTCAACAACCACCACCATCTTCACATTAATTTGTTCTCTATTCAAGTTAGGATTTCAAAGTTTATAGTTTTAAGCTTTTCTTCCTGTTTATGATTTCATCAATTTAATTTTTTTTATTAAAAAAGGAAAAATAATTTGAAATCAGTATTGTGGTACAAGAGTCAACACTTTAAAACAACCAGTCAGTACTTCGAGGTAGGACAGAACAAAGTACTGAGTGGTCTTTTCCAACCTAAGGTATTCTATGATTGTGATATACTTTTACTTGTAACGGGCATCAAAGACCACCAAGATGCATAAAGATTTGAATATAAAGCAGGTATACAGCTTTATATAAGCATAGAGGTTTCTGTAGCTGAATTTTAGTAGAAGGGGGGGCTTCCAGGATGGTTTCTGTTAGAAGCTGCTAGAAGCTTCCCCTGTCCTGTGGAGTCAATGACAACCAGGTCTAGGAGGGACTTCCTGTTTGATGGCCGAAGTTGAGCCAATTAAGAATCATAGTCATGCCTTTGTGATAACATATTTAAGAATCTAGGGGTGTTGCACAGTTGGAAATTCCAGTCATGAGATAGCAACTCAGAGTGAGAGACCCACAGGACAAGAGCAATGGCAGAAACAACAACTGACTGCAAAATCCCCATTGCCTGCTCCTTCAAACTGCTGGAAAGAGGGAAGAGTGGGAGGAGAGAGGTGTTTTTAAGAGTGATTTATTTCTTACTTATTAATTTTATTCTTATCTTGTTAATAGTAAATTCAAGTATCTTAGCTGCTCTGAGTTTGTTTTGCCATTATCTCTCAGATGTTTTTTGGCCTTTCTCCTTTTCGTTTCCCACTGGGAAAGGGGGAGCCTGGCAGTTTGGGTGGGCACCAGGTGAAAACCACCACACAGCTGAAAAATGGAACATGGGAATCCTTTCACACAAAGAAATGTGTGACCATGTAATTCACTAGATAACAAGGATGTGCTATTCTTGGTAAATGTGCTTAGGGGATACACAATTGCTGGTTTCTGTACATAATTTGCAATTTACATTTTAGAAAATGGTGCAAATACAGATATCACAATATAATCCACAGCAAACCTCAAATCTCTTATGAATACTTAAGAAAACAAATGCATTTTAATATTTATTTTTGAAAACATCTGGTGTGATACATTGTAATGTATTACCTTGATTTCCTTTTTAAACTTCTGTATGAGTTCCCTGGGATGGTGACTCTGTCTCATTAGAACATGTTGCAAGGTCTTCTGAAGAGTTCCAATAATGACATTATTACATACAATCAACATATAACTCAGTAAATCTTGTAAATTAGAAATAATCATTCTCTCAAACAGAAGTACAGATCCACCTTCCCTTCCCTACTAAAAATACCCCCCCCAAAAAAACAGATTTTGTGTTGCAGAATCATAGAAAAGGCAAACCAAATATTTGAAGAAAGATTTTCTACCGGTCCCCTTAGAATAGCACAGTGTGTTAAATTTATGCAGTGGCTATTTTTAAGCTTGCTTAAAAAGGGGCTACTTCCTTCTGAGTTCTGCATTTGTTATTGCAATCTGTGCATGGCTGCCAAATCTCGGGAGGTTCTGTGCACATCTATCTTGGACACACATTGAGTTAATTAGGCACAATACAGAAAAGACATCTATTTTCAAAACAACAAAGATACTAAAGAAAAGATGAATAATGGTGTATAAATTTGGAATACCATATGTATACAAGCCATGGCCCATTTTTAGAATTCATACAGTAATTCATTACAATGCACATAATGGCAGAGGCATCAAGGGAAACATGGCATGGCAGCAACATGCACCTAAAAGCCTTTTACTACTGTACTATTTTTTCTTGTATTCAAAAGTAAATTGGCTGAGGATAGTTAGGTTTCTGTGAATCGACAATAGGATTTCTCACCTTTCCAGGCTACATAAAAACAATTGTTTTTAATCCAGCTGGGGATGACTCCTTTCTAGATACAATCAAACACAATTTTCTCTGTTTCAACATATCCTGAATCAGACTTCGCTTTCCCAATTTTTCTGAAAAGCTTCATTGGGAGGTGTAACCTATCACTGGGGAAAAAAAAAAGAAAAGTTTGCAGAGAATTTGCTGTGGAAAAGGTAGGAAGAAAAGATATTAATGATATTAATGTACCACACAGCTCCCAAATAAATTTATTTCACTATATTTTCAGAATACAATAAAACAATAAAATAATAATNAATACAATATAAATAAATAATTAATAATAATAAATATAATAAAAATAAAATACAATAAAACAATAAAACAGTTAAGCTAAAATGTTTTTCTAGTTTTTATAGATGGTGTTTCTAAGTTGCTTGATTTTTTCATAATATAAATGTAGGTTCTACAATGATATTTTCCCCTCCATAATTACACATGGAAATTATAATAACAACCTTCATAATGTATTTTCTCTTTGTGAAAACATATTATTTCTCTATGTTATTTCATTTTTTTTTCTATATTATTTCTATCTTTATTAACTACTCAGTGTACCTTCTGTCCTCCATAGGTTCATTTCCATAAAATATTTCTTACGACAAAATGTCAGCCTGAGCTTTACTAAAGGCTTCCTTATGATCAGCTCTCATCTTTGTTCTTCCTGATAAGGTAATTGATGCATTGTTGTGCCTCAGAGACATCACAATATATAGTGTGAACCTACCATGGATCAAAAGTTAGATCATATTCCTTGTGAAGCTGGTGCATCCGCTTGCAATGTGTGCAGTTCACATAACTGCAAGGATAGAAAAACATGGTTTTTTTTATCATGCCATTCTCATGCTTCATTAATTTCTTTTAAAATAATGCAAATTAATGATTGTTCAAGTTGGTCTAATCAGTTTTCTGTAGGGTGAACTTCAGTGGGTACTTATGGTTCTTTAATTCCATGTGTTATTCTGAAAATTGTGCCTGAAATTCAATGTAAACAAAATAACGTTGTAATTTTTAAGATTATTACAATAAGAAACAAAATTGTGCATTTTTTTCCCTCTAACTTCACTGTTTAGAAAACTCATTAAATTAATTTTCATCCTTGTGATAACTGTGTTCTTACCTTCTTTATAAGAGAATTCAAGAATACTAGTGTGGTGATTTGAGGTTTCATTGTCCTGTTAAATCTTTCATTTTATAGGAGCTCAGTGACTTCCCTTTCTTGTCTTGCAGAGATTCTTGTATCTTTTGAATGATGGTGTGTTCCTGACAAAGATATCCTTTTTCCATTGACCATTCAGTCTTCTCTTCATTAGCTGACTGCAGCTAACAAAGATAACTCATATATGAAGCCAGGATCTAGATTTTCATTGCTTTCATATGCAATTAACAAGATTTTAATGAGCAAGGTAGAGCAAAAATGGAGAAAAGCAAAAGGTAGCTTGAATAAGAAAAGGTCTGTCTGGTTCCAGCATTCAGAATATAGTTTTTATAATTCAAAGCTGGTGAAGGGACTTGAGCACAGGCACTATGAGGAGAGGTTGAGGGAGCTGGAGTTGTTCAGCCTGGAGAAGAGGAGGCTCAGGGGTGACCTTATCTCTCTCCACAACTACCTGAGAGGAGAGTGTAGCCAGACGGGAGTTGGTCTCATCTCCCAGGCAACCAGCAATAGGACAAGAGGGCTTAAGCTCTTTAAGGGGAGGTTTAGGTCACTTATTAGGCAGAAATCTTTTACATAGAGAGTAATCAGACGTTTGAACTGCCTGCTCAGTGAGGTGGTGGATTCACTGTCCCTGGAGGTTTTTAAGATGAGACTGCATGTGGCGCTCAGTGCCATGATCTGGTAATCACAGCGGTGTTGGATCAAGGGTTGGACTTGATGATCTCAGAGGTCTCTTCCAACACAGCTGAGTCTATAATTCTATTATATTTAAAAGATTTTTGTAACAATGTTTCATCTATCAAATATAAAGAAAGCAACAGAACACTATCAGTGATTTCTGAACCAATTAATTGATTTTATTATTGTTATATTTCAATCACTTATCACAAAATTACCGTTTTCCAGTCATGTATATATTTGCACATAATTTTTACTCTCAGTTTGTCCCACGGTAGACCTCAGCTTTTGCTAGAGCCATCTTAATTGCCTTTGAAATACCTGCAATAATCCCATAAACAACAAATTACATTTCTGTTTTTGTGCTCACTTGTTCTGTTTTTAATAATAAAACCTCTGACATAGCTGAATTTTTTCCTTCTGCCTTTTCAGACTTTGACTGAAGAATTTTTATGTGGACACTCATGAGATGATGCAATCTTTCCACATGTAGACTGATGTTGTGTAGTTCCTGCAAAGCTGAATCAGAAACAATAGAAAACCACATAAGAAAAACTTATACATTTCTAATCCACAGTTTTCACACTACTGTCTATGCCAAATCATCTCCCTTTAGAAATCAAGAATTTATCTTGACCTAATAATTTTTAATAACCAATAGTTAATTTCAACTTATTAAGGCTCAATTATAAAGGGATCATTATTTGTTGTGTTTTAAATTTCTAAAGTGAAGACTAAAAGTGCTAAAATGAACCTACTGAATAATGATGCTGACTATAATAAACTTGTTATGCTAAGGAGTTCAGAATCATGACAAACATTATTTGTAGCTTCAACATTCTTTTATTATTCCACCTACACACACAGTATTGCAATGGAAAGGCAGATTACTTCAGTTGGTATGCAACAAAAAAGAAAACAGGAAAGAAATTAGATCAAGAAACTGCACCTGAAATACAAACTCACTCAATGTATGCTGGGTATAAAGATAATCTAGGTTTTTACACAAATTTTCTAGAATCCAGACCTGCAGGAAAAGAAAAGAAGATAGCAAGAAATCAATGCTCTATCAGTTTTTGTTCTATTTCCTTGGGGAGAATAATCAACAATAGGGAAATAATGTTGTTGTTACTTATATGCACAACCTACACAGATAGGCTATCCAACTGTAATTGGCTATTACTTGAAAAGAAAATATTAAAATCAACCAGAGACTGCTCAGACACCAGTTTTTTCACAAGAGCCTGAACGAAGGCGTCCTGTGCTTATATTTTCTAAAGCATTTGTCCACATTACTGGAGACATAATTATTAGAGACAGAAACAATAGATACTCCTGAAACATTTGAAGTGTTTTGAATAACAAAAGCTTTTGGAAGCATTTTTTGAGACAGTCCTGAAGGAAAGACTGTATGCACCAGATCTAACCAGCATTATTTAGCCTAATAAAAAGTATTCCTTCTCCCCACAATCTTTGGAACATTGTGTCCTCAGCACTTCTTCATCTTTATTTTAATACTTTTCCTACATTTCCTTTATATGTAATAATTAGGTCAAAGGACTTGTAAGCCCCATGATTTTTCACAGTTTGTCAATAAAGCTATAGGGTATTATAGCAGTAGACATGGCTCAAAGTGTTTGAAAAGTGAAAACCTA
Source organism: Formicarius rufipectus (assembly GCA_013399695.1). NCBI lineage: Eukaryota > Metazoa > Chordata > Aves > Passeriformes > Formicariidae > Formicarius > Formicarius rufipectus. The sequence continues at coordinate 27,733 of VXAU01005097.1, read as the reverse complement.
AATTTTAAATACTGGTGCCATGCAAAAATTAAACAGAAGGTGGTGCCATACCGTTTGAAAAAGAAACCAAAAACTTGCATGAGTTCTTCTCTCAGAAATCCTACAGAATCTGAATTCAGTCTCATACATGCAAAAGAGAATCTGGTTCGCACACTCACCATCCCCACCACTCCCCACCACAATGTTGGGTAGGATCTCCCTGAATATGTCTTGGAGTAGTGCAATGAAAATTGGCTGTAACAAAGTGATGTTGATGATTTGCAAAATTACAGGATAATTTGCCCATATCGATGAGAATAGAACACTATGCAGAAAAAAACAAATATCAGACCACGGTCACATATGCTACCCATGAAAAAACACAACAATTTCTTTGTCTTTTGTTGTTTGTTTTTTTTTACATTTATGAAATCTTCTCAAATCTTTGGTAAACTGACATAACTGGTAAACTGAAGTTTACCAAACTGCATTATTACAAAACAACTTGGAAAACTTGAGAAACTTTAAGTAGATTTCCCTGGTGGTATTCTTACTATGTCAGCCAGGTGAAATCTAGCATTGTAATTACTTAAATGATGAGATGTTGGTTCTTAATGTTAATTGCTAAATAAAAAAAGAACCAATGTGCTCTTCAAATCCACAAAAAGACATGAAATGTGAAATGAGAGAAATGACAATCCAATAGTTTTTAATGGAAAGAATAATATAGTAAAACAGAATTAAATTTCTCATCTTCATTGCTGTTAAAAGAGTAAAAAACTAGATGGATTGTCTGAAAACAAAGCAAGTGCACAGCAGTTCAATCTCAGATGATTTAGATGTAGATCTCTAAAGGCAGACAGGCAGGCAAGCAGCACATGCTAGACATGGTAACAAGAACATTGTCTGTCTACAAAATGAAAATACGAACTTGCTTTGTTTA
>VXAU01005097.1:692-16711 GCA_013399695.1 Formicarius rufipectus | reverse complement strand
TTTTTTTTTTTTTTTTAGTAGGCTTTTATTGCTGTGCACATTATATATGGCATGTGACATCCCCTTGGATGGTGTTATGGTTTAGGAATGGTACTCCCCAGTACAGTGCCCCCACTGAAACTCTCCCAAACCCCACATCACTCCCTCTTGCTGTGTTTCCCCTTCCCATTCCTACTGTGGCTGGATGAAGTTGAGAACCGGCAGCACAAAAGGTGAGGATCACGGCTTGAGATAAAAACAAATTACTGGAAATGGCAATGAAACAAGAAAATGAACTGTAATGGCAACATTAATAAAACCACAAAAATGGGCAAGAATATTAATAACAGAAAGATACTAAAGAGAATGATTCACATTCAGAAATGGTCACCGTGAGCCCCAAAAATAGGGAATGGCTCCTGCCCTGCCATGTTTTCTTGACCAGATGGAACTGTTACTCCCCTTAAGAGAGAGAGTCCCTTTCCCCTGCCCCTCACAATGATGTGAGGTGGAATTAAATAACACACACAAGGATTTTTCACATTCCTTTTAATAAACAAGATTACACTATCAATTACCCTAATCTATCATCTGATTCATTTCTGCGACTCAAATAACAGTGAATAAGAAGAAGAGAACTAAACCAAATAAGTTTTCATGATATTTCATTTATGTAGTGAGGATGTTACCTGTTGTGGCTGAGTCAGAAAGTCCTTCCTTTATGGCCAGAATAACTGGTCTGCAATCAAATGGAAGTAATTCCCAGAAAATACCATCGTGTGATCAGCACACAGTTTAAATGAAGTTATTTTTCACAATTCAAGAAGGTGTCTACTACATTTCTTTCATACTGTAAGATCTGCATTAGATAACTGTCTTTGTACTTGGAAAGAGCCTCACCATATAAAATAAACATACACACAAAATTGCATTTTACTGATAGTGGACTCAATTGCAGTCTTTCTTTTGTAAACAGAGGATTCCACCAAAGAATTTTTGAAAGAAATATGTATGCCTGACCTTGCAGATAAGGACTTTTAATATTAGATGCTTCTAGTGAGCAGTGAGAAAATACTTCCTTCATCTATACAGTATGAGAGCAGACAGTAATCCATAACATAACATTAGAAGTATTTTGCAGTCATTTCTTTACAGTATTTTAGACATAGTAATACTAGATTTTGGATTTAGAGTGAGGGTTGGGATCAATTTTGCTTAACATTATTGAGGTGCAAAAGGAAAGACTTTTAATTTGAGACGTGGAAGTAGACCCCTTGAAGTAGAATCTGAATAATTTGTTTACTTTCAAAAAAGTTTAATAAAATTCACCATGGCTGGAGGTTTGGACTGGATGATCTTTACAGGTCTCTTCCAACCCAAGCCCTTCTATGATTGTGCAATCATGCCATCCTCACTTCCAGATGTGGATCTCAATATGTTATTTATTTTCCTCCCTATTTCCCTAATCAGATTGTTTCCATATCCAATACTAATTTTGAAATTTAGAGGAGTATCATTTTTACATAAAAGTTTTCATTTTTATGTAAAGTTTTAGTTGCTCTAAAAACATAGGACCTTTCTTCATGTGTTCCACTCTTGGAAATTTAGCACACAGCATTTTCGTCATTCATCCTCCCAAGTGGTAGCTGTTTTTTGTCCTGTGTGTACATACAACTGCTAAACACTTGATGAGAAACATTCTCACATTCACAATCCTCACACTGAAGTCTGAATCAAGAACATGATCAAATATCCCCAGTGACTATCACCATTGCATAACCAGCTGCCTCAGGAGGAAAAGTGAACAACTGCCTGTGTCTGCATCTCCACTGGGATGGTTAGGGAACCTGGCTCACAGGGTGTGCTGAGAAACATACCTGCTTGGTTGAGATAAATTATTAATTTACTTTAAAACTGATGCCTGGGTGGCATAGAGCCTAGAAGCACAACTAGGCTACTACCTCCTGGTATCTTACGCTGAAGAATTATAACACTCCAGCCCTTGGCTGTTTGTCCTTAGGTTCTGCTAAGAATATTACTTTAATATTTATATATATAGAGAGAGTTCTTTAATACCTTAAGAAAATGTCCAGAAAATAAGTCATGGACTTGTTTCTAAGGAGTTCTTTATTAATTTAGGGGACAAAATAAGGGAACTTGGCAATGGTTCAAAAGGGCACTACACAAGCTAAACAAAATAAACAATACCAGCTTGGCATACATTAACCAACAACACCCAAGGCAATACTCAACCAATTCACCACACTTAAGTCAAATCCAATCCCTCCAGCTCCAAACCACATGAGGTATCAAGAAAATGAATAAAGGAAGCAAGAAAAGAGAGAATTAAAACGGAGACTTAGCTGCATCTCAGACTTTATGGAAGGTTGGCTCTCACATGTTCAGGTGGCAGGGACATGACATGTGCCACCCCTATGCCTGTGGTTTTATCTGTGCTGGTGTCTATATTTGAACCCACAGTCATGGCCTCTGACCCACTGGCCACTCTGGGGTTCCAGGCCAAGGTGAGGGCAGTGTTTTCACTGTCCTTGTGTCTCCTGTTTAACAGGACAAATATGTCTGCCAAGGGGGGCTGGAGCGCTCCTGGAATAGAAAGATGGAAAGCCCCTCCCTCCAAATTATTAGTTCAAAAGTAAGAGGCTTCAGACACAAAATACAGAAAAGCAAAATAACAGTTCTTTTCATATATATATATATATGTATATATACACACACACACATATATATATAACTAAAACCAGAACAGAACAAACTGCAACACTGTAACCAAAACGTTCAAACAAATCAAGTCCTCTCGTTGCCCCCTTGGTGCAGTTACATTTACAGACACAGGAGGCACTGTCAGAGATCAGAAGGCTGCAGTGACTCACCAAGGTCACCAGGAGTGCTGTTGGGCTCTGGCGAGACAAAGACAGTGGCAGGAGAGGTGCTGCTTCCAGAGCTGCCGTGGGAATGGCAGCCTCAGGGACAGGCTGGAACCTTCCCCATGGGCAGTGCAGGGACCCTCTCACTGTCTTTTGTGTGAAAGCATTGGAGGGGGTGGTTAGAAACTCCTCTGCAGATGACCCCAGCCTCTTGATGAGTCCACAGCAAACCCAGGCAGTGATGGCTGTCTTTTCAGCAGCACAGCTCAGGACGTGCAGAGTCAACTAGATGACCCAAGATCCCCCTCCAGTGCTGCCACCAACCCAGCAAGTGGTGGCTGGGCACCAAAACAGATGGAAAACAAAAGTGTAGGGCACTGGCAAAAATTGAACGTGGGAAAACCTTCTTCTGATCACCTCCCAAGACAGTGAAAACAGTGAAGTCCCTAAGAAAAACCACACCATGTTCCCCCAATCTTCTCCCCAGCCATCATGTTGGAATGCAAAGCTATTAGCTATCTTTTTGTTCAGGCTTTAGAGAGTCAGCTGGCTGTGGCAGTGAGAGCACTGGGCTCCAACAAGCCATCTCACTCTGGTTCCCAAACCTCAAACTGCTGTGTTGGCAAGGNGGGGGGCTGGGCTTCAACAGGCACTCTGTCCTGGCCTCCAACTCCCAAACCACAGTGGTGGTAAGGGACAGAAGAAAAAAAATAATCCATGAAAGATTTTGAAACCATAACACCCTGCCAATTTGAGCCTGGACCAGAGGCTCCAGGAGCTGTCAGTGTTATAGTTTTCCCAGGCTGTGTGTGACTCGCAGTTGCTCTGGGACTTCCCTGTGTGGGCTCCAGGGCCTGCCATGAGGGATATGACGCCACCTCACCTCCATGAGGTTTCATCTGTCCCTTTCTCCTCCATACACACACACACTTCCCACAAGGTAGTTCTGACCCCATAATAGGTGATCTGGTGTATAACAAGAACTAACAATACACTTCAGCTGCAGTTATAATGCATGCAATCCTAATAAAATACTTACGTTATTTCTGTGCAACTTCATGCCAGTTCCAGCAAATTTTACTGTTCTAACACCTACAGCTATCAAGCACAAATTTTGAGATCTGTCTTGTAGGTTTCCTGCATCCCCATTAGGTATTTTTTTTCTATATAGTGACTTCTATGTCACTCCTTCCACCATTATATACTACTTTGTGATAGTGGGCTATTTTCTTTTAAAGAAGTTGGCAGCAGCCAGTGGACAGAAACAGAAGTATCTTCAAAATAGTGCTTAAAACAGAAAAACAAGACTGAAGAGGACCATTTACTTGGGGAGTGGTAACTCATAACTTTAATATTTTATTTTCCCAGTGCCAGAGAATTTTTTCCTCTAAAAATATGAAGATGTGAAAGAATGTCAACATGGAAAATTACTTGATTCTACTAAATTATTATTAAAATATTCTTATATTGCATTCTAAGGGCACATTTTTATCATGCTTTATATCCATATCAGAATCTGCATTTTTAAGAGATCAAAACAAAACCCATAAAAATGTTATTGCATTGCACACTCAGTTTCCACTTTCCTCATAACTAATTCCATCTGAAGACAGTTAAAAGACAAAACAGATGTGCTGTATTGTTCATTGTCATATAAAGAGAATGTCTCCAATGATCTCAAGGCAAAGGCAACCGGTCTGGAACTTGTTTTCTTCTGAGTAGTGAAATATTGCTTATGTTTTTAATTCTTAGTAGTAACATTATTAAAAAGTATAAGTGTTGGAATTGTAGTTGTAGTATTATTCTACTATTAATATAATATTATTATATATAGTGTTATTTTAGTTATAGTATTATACTCCCATAAGGAAAAGACAATTTATGATAAGCAAGCTGTGTCTGATTGGTCTTGTTAAAGAATGGAGGTGTGGCATTGTAACAGTTTGATGCTGCCAACTATGCCAGAAAGATGTCACAGTCCAGTCAGGGATGGGCCTACAAAGTGGTTCGCTTGGACCATTACTTCGAAGGCGAGGTTAAGGCACACAACTCCAAATGTTAGGTCTCAAATAAACAACTCACTTTATTCCTAACCACAAGTAAAATGGGAAAAGTGGGGGATAGGGAGAGATAAGGAAAAGGAAAGACTACAAAAAAAAGCAGGAAAGAGTTACCACCACCAGTAGGGAAGCTGGGTGCAGTCAGACCTCTGGGGGGAATAAACAGACTGGAACCAAGGCAGACAGGACACAGGCAGGCAGGTGCGACACAGGCAGGACGGAGTGATGAGAAGTGGGACCAGCAGCCAACATAGGGCCCTGGACTACACTGACTGGACTGGAGCAGACCGCTGGGTACCTCTGGACAGGTAATACTCTCTGCTGGAGACTTGATGGCTAACTTGGCTCCAGCCAGACTTTTCCATGATACAGATTAGTTAGGATGCTGGTATCCAGGCAGGATTTGCTCTGTATTCCATGTATGATGGTCTGAGTTTCCTGCCACATCTCAGATCAGTGATGGCCACGAGGCCCCCAGAGTTCTTGCCAGGAGCTCAGCTCACTTTCTGCAGACAGTTCAACTTGTGCGAACAGCTCAGCTTTGCAGATAGTTTGGCTGCTGCAAAGCTTTTCTCAAGGCCGTGTAGAAACAAACTTTATTATCAGTAAGACAAACTTAATCAGTCTAGTGCAGACATTAAGACAGAGTTATGGGTAAGAGTACAATTTTGATACAGAATTTTAATTTTACATTGAGTAATAATCCGTTGTCTCGGTTTTTTTTTTTTTTTTGCCAGACTCAAGCAACTAGAATTACTCAGCTATTGAAAAAAAATATACGTGTTTAAACCCCACAGCTCTGTGTCCTGAAGAACTTTCAAAATAATAGCAATAAGCAAAGATTAAAAACAAAAGAAAAATCATAGTCCTTTCATTATACCAAAACTACAACCTGGATAATACATATATGCATATGAATTCTCTATAAATGATTTTTTTTATTACAAGATCAAAGTTGTGATATTATTGACTAATACTCTGAGGAGGAGACCTCCACGTGTTTTGTCTCCTTTAGTAACCACTTCCTTTTGCAAGACAGAAGCAGTGTGATTGTCCCATAATAGAAACATCTGAGCAACAGTCCTAAGAACCTGCCTCAGGCCTCTGAATGTCTTGTTTTATTGCAACTAGCTTCCAGAAAATTTCAAAGGCAGATTTATGATATATTGTAGTAGGGAAATTGGCTCATGGATAAGCAGCAGAGCATGGAAGAATTTAGCAAGAGAAGCATGCAGAAAGGTATGTCATGCGGCTGAACTTCCCTATGTGTGTGCTAGTCCACTGAAGTATAACCTGATAGTCAACTTCCTAATGTCTAGTGGAATGAGAATATAAATACTTGCTTTTACTTTTTGAGTAAAACATATTTTGGAGTACGTATCTCTTTGATGCTGATAATGATATCTGATCTAGGTTCATTCTGACCTCTATTATGTGTGTGATATCCTGGTAAGCCCACAGAAGATTCTGATAAACCAACACTCTCCTTGTACAGTTTCTGATTAAAATTTTGTCAAAAGAGCTGTTCTAATTTTACAGTTTTTATCTTCATCCTATTCTGGATCAGATATTAGAAGTATCTGACTTCTAGTAGTAATATAGTTCTTTCTTTCCACCTCATCTCTTAGATTCTTATACAGCTGAACCTGTTGAATCCTGCAAAGTTAATGGTAAATTATTGCTAAAGGTCTAAAAATTGTTAACCAGAAAACAAAGATGATTGCATTTTGAATTGATTACTTCTACTGAATGGACTATCAGTTCAAGATCTAAAAAACCTTTTTGTGTCTCCCTTCTCTCATTTTTGGAATAGAAAAATATGGGTGATGTAAGGGTGATTTTTTGCTAGCATGTAATTAATTTTGGTTTCATGAAGTTACAAAACAGTACAGCCCCAAGAAAATGTCTCCGTTCTGGTTTTTGAGAGAGTATAGCTTGTTAACAGAAGTATGACACCACCCTCTTTAAACCACTCTGAACTTTATAGATCAGTCAGTTTTCTACAGCTGGAGTCACTGAATTGTTAGGTCTCAAACTAACATGGTGGGAAGACAGAGCTATGTGTTTAACAGGTGTGTTTTATGGTTTTAAGGCTACTGTAATGTTCCTATTGATATTCTGTTATAGTTTTCTTAGAAGCAGGTGGAATTTTCCTTTCCCCTACCAACCAATGAGGAGCTAATGGCCCTGATCTTCTCCCACTGCAGATATCAAAGGATAGATCATGACTGAAAGGGGTTACCTAGCTATGGTAGCTCACTGGGTGTGGTGAGGGAAAGGTGGCTCTTTTTGGTTTTTGGCTTGCCGGGGGGGAAGGGAGAGGGCTGCTGGGGACAGAGAGGGAGAGAGGCTTCTCGGGGAACCTCTGCCTACAAGCTTGGTGTTCTTCCCTTTTCCTCCCGTTTCCCAATCCCTGGATTCTTGGGGCTCCTGGTGCTTCAGAGGGAGTGAGAGAGACTTGCTAAATGGAGCCTTTTGCATCAGGCTTCCTGAGAGGGCCAGTGGCTGCTGGCCCAGGCGTGAGGGGCTCCCAGCATTGGCAGCTACCGGCTCTGAATGACATCCGTCCCCTAGCCACGGACCGAGAGAGAGTTTTTGCCCAGGGAAAAATGATCCCAGCTGTTTCCTTCTCTGCGCAGTGCCCTTGCACCAACTCTACAGTGACTATCTCGGACACACAAAAACTTTTTCCACCCACTCCCGGGGTGGGGGGTCAGCTCAGCACCGACCGAGGAGCAACATCACCACCTGTTGTCTGTAAATATTACTGCGCCTCACAGGAGCAGAGCCTGAGGTGGGGAGAGTTTCAAAAGGGAATTATCCTACAAATTGGTTGTTTAGTTCTGATTGTTTTGTTTTCTCTTGAATAGATAGATAGATAGATAGATAGATAGATAGATAGATAGATAGATAGATAGATAGATAGATAGATAGATAGATGATAGATAGATAGATAGATATAGATATATATCGTGGCTAAGAACTGTTATCCTTGCTATTATCATACCTGAATTAAATTTTGTTTTGAGTCCAAAGAAGGTCTGTCTCCTTCTTTGGTTTCTAGTTCAACAATTTTCTTAATTTCCTCTAAACTTAGACATATTTACAGAGATGCCAAGTTTGATTCTGTCCCAAAACTACCTAAGGATTCATCTGGGTTGGCTAGTTTCAGCAAGTTGAGCCTTTAGTCATTGAAACAGATAGTATTTAATACAGTGTCACAATTTTCCTCTCAAACTGCACGGTGACTGATAACACATGATTGTCCGAGCTTAATACTCAAAGATTTAACTGACACATTAAAAGAATTTGCTCAGGGAACTGTTGTAGTATAGGCTAGCATTATGTCACAAAAAAGTTGTTGGAAATGACTGAAGAGTATGTATAATATGCAAAACAAATGTTCTTTCATTAACTTTGTATAAAGGGGCTATCAGAGAGTAAGCCTCTTTATTGCTCCTGGTTACAGCACTGTTCTATCAATGCATTGACTATCTGCCATTCAGTATTACTCATAGTGCAAGTGCATGCACTAGGCTTTCATTTAAAAACATCAATGAACTGAATATGAGTCTATGCCACCCTCCGAGCTGTATCAGAAGACAAGGAATGGCAGTGTGAGAGGGGATTGGCAGGGTTTTGTGGGAGAATCCATAAAATATGGTTCATATTTTATGGTTCATAGAACAGCTGGAGTGAACGAGAAGACCATGACTTCTGTGTCTTGGGCAGATGTATAAAATGTTTCCTTCGTTCTGTGAAAAATGGAGCATGAAACTTGATAAGGATAAAGACTGTCACCCAATGTCCTAGACAAATAGGCAATAACAATCAAGATCACATTGTTAGTGTTTGTTGCTTATGAAAAAATGTGGAAATTGTAATTTTTATTGCTGATAATGATCCCTCAAAGAAGCAGGCAAGTAGCAATGTCTTTTCAATATTCAGTTTAGTTGAGTGGTTGGACTATGGGACTTCTGGAACCTCAGCATTTGCATGTGATGGAATAGTAGCTTCCTCTGATGTTTACCTACTCTTTGGATGGTTTTAGAAGTCTGGTCCTTCCTCACTGGCACTATGTCACATTGATATCAGCTGGTATGAAGATTCATACAAGAATATCTTTTATAGTTCCATCTTATTGCCTGAAAGTGATTTAAGAATGAACTCAAGCGGAGTGTTAAAAGTAGAGGTTTGTTTATATTGTTACAAGCTACAATTCAGTTCTTTTCCATATGGAAATAAATTATGCAAACATTTTCCTCTTAGTCTAGTCAGACCACATTTTTATCTCTCAGATTCTCAGGTTACACAGCCTTAAGCAACACCCTCGCCCAATGCTATTGCTTAACAGAGCTGTCACTCAAAAGTGTTAATTAAGTTGTTATTCTTCAATTCTTGTGTGAAAGAAGGTTAAACAGTCAGTCAGGTAAATTATCCTAATCTGGTATATTGGCAAGAAGAAGATAGAAGCTATCAGTTTATAAGTTGCTGATACGGAAGAAAACAACAAGATCAAGAGTTGACTTTCCAGCTTGCTGCCACAGACAGCAAAGCTTTTTCTTGCTGTATTTTTTTGGTCTTACCACTTTCCCCTTACAAATAAAAATAAAGGCACATATTTCATACTATAAGCCAAAGAAATGCCAAAGAAAAGTACAGGAATCTAGATTTAACTTTTCTTGAAAAATTATGTGTATTTGTATGTTTACTGAAAGAACCATGCCTAGACAGTACCACCAACGGAGACTTTCTGCTGTGCCTGGACTTGCCTATTTCTCATTGGCCTTATCAGCCATCAGCGAGGTTGCAGCAAACATGGGTAAAGCCCTCCCAAATCTTTGTTCGCAAAGAGTAGCCATGATAATGATAACACAGCTATTCCATTCATGTTGCCTAGACCTAAAATTTCATTGTATTTGCAGTCTTAGCTCATTCATTAGTCAGCTGCAGGAGAATAAAAACAGACCACAGTGCCCCACTAATGGAGTGATATTTATCTCTCAAACAGATATGACAATTTAATGTTAATCTTTATTATTGAATTTAAATTTTAAGAATAATTCTTGATAAGTATAACATCTCAGAAAAATTACTTTTACAAATATGTGTGGGGAGACCTCAAATAGGTTCATTATTATTTGGTAAGCAAAAACTGTTCCCTCTTGATTTATGGACAGGATCTGCAGCTTGCATAGAAACATCCATAGATATTCCCTATCTTTCCCTCACACCTCTTTTCAGTAGCCTGGTCCATAAGGTGGGACAAGGCCATCCTGCTTTGTTATTATAGGCTTTACATAACTGTTCATTTATTCTTTAATTACACATCCTTGAAAAGCAGTCACAGAATCTGGACTTCTGCTTTCCCTTAACTCTAAAATCCATATTCAATAAAATTCTTAAAATATAAATGACTGTAGATGCTGAATGTTTTAATTTTTCAGACCCCAACATTAGTTAATTGCTAGCCCTCAAATATGGCCACATCAGGGTTCATATCAGAAAAAAAAAAGAAATTAAGTCTAAACACTCACAGTAATATTTTGCAAGAGTTATTCTGTATAATAAAAATTATTTTAAGAATACAAATGCAATATAAACACAATTTTAAGATGTCATGACTAGGATACTTGCTATTTCTGTGGAAAATCATGTAGGAAACTGTGGTGGTTTTCACCTGATGTCTGCCCAAACCTCCAGGCCCCCCCCTCCCCAGAGGGAAAGGGAAAAGGAGAAAAGGCAAAAAACAGCTGAGAGATAATGGCAAAACAAACTCAGAGTGACTAAATACTTAAATTTATTACTAACAAGATAAGAACTAAAACTAAAAAAAAACCACTAAAACTAAAAAATAAGAAATAAATCAGTCTTAAGAACACTCCTCCCACTCCTCCCTCCCTCCAGCAGTTCGAGAGAGCAGGGAATGGGAATCAGGCGGCTGTTGTTGTTGTTGCTGCCATAGGTCTTGTCCTGTGGGTCACTCCATGGGGTGCAGTCAGGTCTCTGCACCCCAGTGGTCTTCTGTGGGCTGCAGGGGGACAACCTGCTCCACCACAGTCTTCACCATGGTCTGCAAGGGGGCTACAGCTCTTAGTCCTTCCCCTGCTCCCTTGGGGTCCCTCCCACGGCACACAGTCCTCAATAGACTGTCCAGCGTGAGTCCACCACCCGAGAAACACTTCTACCGGGGGATCAAACCTGCTCCAGGTGGGTTTTCTTCTCCAAGAATCATGGCTGCAAGTTTCTTCCAGGATCTTGTTCCATCCTGGGTCTCCCACAGGGCAACAGCTCCTTTGGGCATCCACTTGCTCCTCCAGGGGCTGCAGGGGGGGTTTCTGTACCCTGAAAGATCTCCATGGGCTTCAGGGAGAGGGGGGGGAGGATAGTTTTCAGTCTTTCCCTTCCTCCCTCGCTCCAATGGGGGGTCCCTCCTTCACCTCCTCCTCTTCCAACCTTGGTCTCTGTGTCTCTCTCTCTGCGTTGTTATCTCATGCTGGAATTACAACTGCGCGACACTCCTAATTCTTAAATATGTTGTCACAGAGGCATGACTATAATTCTTAATTGGCTCAACTCTGTCCACCAGCAGGAAGTCCCTCCTGGACCTGGCTGTCATTGACTCCATGGGACAGGAGAAGCTTCTAGCAGCTTCTAACAGAAACCATCCTGGAAGCCCCACCTTCTACTAAAATTCAGCTACAGAAACCCATGACAGAAACCCATAATTTTGGGCAATATATTCTTTTTTCTTCTGTCCTAGCATCACTATCCCTTTTTTGAGGCAAAAACCTCTAGTAAATTTATTTGTTTTGCAAGTTTTTTGTTTGTTTGGTTGGTTTAGTTTCTTTTGTTTGCTTGTTTTTAATCAGCAAACAGGTGTTAAGATTTCAGGGAATATATAATTAGAAGGGACATGAGAATTTGAGCAAATGTCTAAGTTTTAATTCCTAAATAAAAAAACTGGCAGTAAGGAAAGTAGGACTTTCTTAGCCCTCTTTTAGTTATTTATTGGTTAGAATAGTTTATGTTTAAAGATCAACTGAAACTCTCTCTCCTTAAGTGTAAGTTCATTGCTTCCTGTCCTACAACCACATTGATGACTTCTGAAGATTTCTGAACTCAATCTTCTGAGAAAGGACTCAAGATTCTTACATTATTAGATCACAAAACTTACTTTTCAGTCTTTCACCAGAAGCCACATTCTTCATCACTTTGATTGTTCCTTTGTACAATCTCTGTGGCACATCTTCTAACATTGCATTTCTTGAAATGACAGGAGTGTCATGCCTGAAATACTCACTAACTTGTTGATCTGAGGAAACTTAATTCTGTTTTTCTAAAAGCTCACAAACTATTTGTAAAACCTGTAGTGACTTTGCTTAGAAGACCTTAATTTACCACACTTCTAAATCTTTATAAAGACATGTATATAGCTTTCCAACTAGTTCCTAGCGTTTGAACTCACATTTTCTAGGTTACCAAGACAGTTTTTGAAAAATAATTAGCTTTATTTAAAACTACTCATTCATTTGTGGTTATCTTTCTGCTATGAAAACAACTTAGCTCTTTTACCATGTCTTTCATACCTGTGGGTTCTTTTTTTCCCCTCTTTTTTTTTTTTTTTTTTTTTTTACAACAGAGAAGCTGAAAACAGAGAATCTCTTTACACTTGTCACTCAGCTTATTTAATAGAATAGTGGTTTGGTTACACCTTTCTGCTCTCAACAAATAAGTAAGTGCCATAATATAACACACATGAACATTTTTCGGTTTAACTAAATAAATATTATATACCAAAAATTACCTTCATCCATGGTAATCAGTCTTTCTCAGGCCCAACGTTTCCACAGAGATGAGATTAACTTCTGGTATTTTCTGCAAGCCTCACACACTGTGTACATAAATATTTAATCTGCAAAATAAAAGCAGGAGTTTCACTAGGCAACAAGATACCTGCAGGAAGTAAACTGGGCAATATGATCAGGTTTCTTCTCACTGGTTCCTATCTCACTGGTTTCACCAGCAGATTAGAATTTACTGAATGAAACTAAAAACTATAGGAAAAATAATTATAACTGGAAAAACAAAACAAAACAAACAAACAAACAAAAAAATGAAAAAAACCCAAAACAAAAATAAAACAAAACAAAACAAACTAACAAACAAAAACCAAATCAAACAAAAAAAATTACATATACATACATTCTGTTACATATACGAAAGCAAAAATATCCACAAGGATTATTTTAGAGGGATTCCATTATAATATTTTATAAACCTCCATATTCCCCTATTTCAGTAGAAAGAATGTGAAATAGGATTATCTTCCTACATTTCTAGTAGTGGTGAAACTGGTAGAGATGTAAGTGGTGTTTTATGCAATTTCAGTCCTAATTTTATATAAACTGAGTCACTATACAGTTCCAGATAGAACATTAAGGCAATGTTTGCCATGCTTTTTATGATTGCTTCATGTAAGAGTATTGCCATTTCTCTTCTGTAACCCCTTCTTAGTTAATTAAAGGTAAAAAACCCACACTTTCATCAATGCCAATACCATTGTGCTGTGACTGGGCTCAGCTGAGATAGGCAGGTTACTCTGAACTGTAAATCAAATATGGAGCTATACTAGAAAAATCCAGGCACAAAACTTCTGATGTATTCCTATATTAACATGAACAATACAGCAGGAGAAACTAGGAGAAGTAAGTACTATTCAGCAGTTGCAAAAGCAAATACAGAATAAAGTTTGCAGGCTGATGTGATCCACCCTGGGCAGGTGAGGACAGTGGCTCAGGATTTCTACCTCACTGCTATTGTTCTGCAACCCACCCTTATGTCAAAAAGCACTACAATCAAGAACTTCACTTTAGACTGTAATCCAAAAGGAAGGATTTTGGTATCATTAACTCAACAAACAGTTTCAGTGTGGGTTTATAGGAAGCAACTTCACTGTGAAACTTTGTAGAAATAATTTAATTTTGATGACTATTTCCTCTAGTCTGATATTTTGAATATGTTATAACTTTACTGAGATGTAAAGAATAAAGCATGATATGAGGGCTAGATAAAAGGCCTCTCTGAGGGAATACTTTTCTTATAAAAATTTTATGATTTTTCTTTTAATGATAATTAAAATATAAAGGGACTCCTTTGTCTTCCCATCTCTTTTCCTCATACCATGGGAGGAGAAAAAAAATTATAAGAAATAGAAATGGAGAAAAAGAAATAAGAAAACCAACCATCTGAGAAACTGAGGATATTATTCACAGTATTTTATTTTGTTAAAAATAAAATGACATTTGACAAATTAGGTTTCCAAATGTTTTTATAGTAATGAAATTGTTTATGTCATATGATTAGCACTACAACTACTACTGAAAGAGAAACTGCTGGAAGAAACAAAAAAATAATTACTGAACTCCAAAGCTATTTTAGATTCCTACTTCAATTTTTTAATCCACTGTAGTGTTTGCTCCTCTGTTCAATTTTTAAGGGGTGTGTAGTAGTCCTAGTCTTGAGCTAGAATGTGACTGTGCTAGCTATTAAACAAACACAGTAAAACAGATTGATAGTGCCATAGATATCTCAAGGTCATTCCTTTCAGTACTTTTGTTATGGTTGATACTCTTGCTAATTTTATATCAAGAAGAATCTTAACTGGACAAACCTTCTCTATATTTTTACTTAAAATGTACATTAAAAAAACCATCAAAATACACATTATGTATTTTCTCTTAATTCAACATCGTTGGGACTCACTGTACCATTTTTCCCTCTGTTATTTTGTTGTATACAACATTTCATGGATAATTATATGAAGATAAATTTCTAGAGCTAGGAATGTGATGTTCCTCTTTGCATATTTCCAGTTACTTTGATTCTCTTGAGAGGTATGCCTAGAAGATCTAGGGATAAATAATTTATTGTAACATTTGGGGCATTTGAAATGTCACATCTGCACCTTTCTCCTTTGAGGAAATACAAATGAAAACCAAGCTATGAGTTATGTACCTTTAGGCAGTTCTATAGTGGGACAAATTACAACAAATACAAACATGCCTTGGAGTTTCTTCTCTTTGAAACAGAAACAAGCTTAAACTCTAACATTCCTCATTAATGACTGTGACTTACACCTTGTCACCCACTGTGTTCTAGTGGTATTTCTTCCCAAACAGCAATAGTCTAGAGGCAATCTAGAGTAAAACTGAAACAAAGGAACAGGAGTTTTCTGGGGCTTTATCTGGAATTGTGACAAGGAATTCCTATTCAACATTGCAGCACAGAAGTTTGTAAGAAATCTCCCTGATACAAATTATTTTCCTAAAAGTCAACAATAAGTTTATATTTAAAAAGAGGGGGAAAAAACATGTAAAATGGAGGAGGTAAAAAAAAGTACATTTTTAATTGGGATACAGCAGCTTAGATTTTTTGCTATCAGTACTTTATTTTTGTGAAGGTTTGAGGGAAAAGCACACAAAGAGTTTCATTTCTTTTTTCTGAGATGGAACTATTCTAATGTTCCATAGAAATAAATTAGTTTTGCAATCACTGACTAATTGTGAATTAGTTGTCTCCTAATTTTGTTAGGTAAGATACTGAGTGAAATATTACAAGCCAAGCTGTCTCAAACAACTTCTCCTAACATAAAACCCTCCTACTTGTAATGTAAACAAGGTATTACAAGAACAAATGGAATGTAAAGTTTCCTTCATTTTTTATGACTTTTCTTACCAAACCCTGAATGTAGACAGTGAGCAAAACACGATTTACTATTATTCACCTGTTATGTGATTCCTGTATCGGCATGGTAGTGGAACCCAATACAGGACTATGTCACTATGAAAAAATATCAGCTTGTTTGAAGGTATTCTGAAGCTTCAGAGTATGATACTTGCTCTTCTCTGTAAATAGAGAGCAATATATGTTTTATTGTTTTAACCTGTGTGTTTTTTGTGAATAATCTGCTCACTGGTACATATTTCAACATACAGAAACTACCAGAGCAGCAGTTTGCTAAGGAAATATTTGCAAATATATATTTATATATTAATTTTCTTAAAAAAAAAAAAAAAGAGACACACAAGAAATC
>VXAU01005096.1:0-93785 GCA_013399695.1 Formicarius rufipectus | reverse complement strand
TAACAACACTGCTCTGCTCAGCTCCTGGATCAGTTCTGTTCTCACTGGAGTCACTGGTGAAACTGGCATTAACTTCAGCAGCAGGCTTCTACACCTCCAGCATGGACACCAGCACACTGGCTGGCAGCTCTGCCATGCTCTTTGTGCTGGTTTTAAGATACACTGGCAGAAGAAATGAACTCAATTAAAAAAAAAAATTACAAGTCAGAGTTACAATTTAATAAAAAGACTACAATAAATACTATGATACAGAGAAAAAATATGTTTTAACCCACAAACCGCGGATGTATAACCCAGCATCCTGGGGTATGAACAGAGTGGTGTTCATTGGCCCCCGTGCTGAGCCCCACGTGGGTCCCCTGAGTGCAAAGTAAAAGGGAAGGAAAACCTGTTGGTGAGGATGATGGTCAGTCTGGTCGAGAGTGGCAGTCACAGTCCTATCGAGGTTCTGCTCCTCCTCTGGACCCCACAAGTGGTACCTGAGGTTCCCAAACCCCAAGATAATACATGCTAAGGTTCAGGGAAGAACGCCCAGTACCTCTCCCAGAGTGAAGAGTTTTACAATGGATGATTTAACTTTGTGAGTCATGGGATGTTTTTGGAATCTTTGAGATCCCATGAGCAGACATGAGACCCTCAGGCTGAGTGTGAAGGGGCTAATGCCTCCCCAGAGGGGAGTTATCATGGCTGAGTCACTGGTGTGAGCACAGAAACACCTCCCTACCTGACAGAGTCCTTTAACACATGGTTTGTAGCCTGAGGGGTCACATGTGCCCTGAGCAGTTGCTGCAAATGATCCATTTTTAACAGTGCATGAGAAATTACGTAGGTGGTGTACAACACACACTTTTGATTACACCCATAGCATGATAACCTGGCCCTGCCCACTGTAACTAGGACACCTTCCCAGTCACACACAGCTCAGGGGATGCTCCACAGCAGCTCTTTTGTAATCACAGTTTCAGATCCAAGGATGTTGCTTGGATCTTACACCCCTCTAGCCCCTGCCCAGGAAAGTGGAAGACATAAGACAGCAAGCACAGCTGTCATATCCAAGACAAGAACAAAGCAGTAACCAAACAGGTCCCAACTCAGACAGGTTTTGTGATGAAGGAAGGA
The DNA here is from genome assembly GCA_013399695.1 of Formicarius rufipectus. Classification (NCBI taxonomy): domain Eukaryota; kingdom Metazoa; phylum Chordata; class Aves; order Passeriformes; family Formicariidae; genus Formicarius; species Formicarius rufipectus. The sequence continues at coordinate 92,666 of VXAU01005096.1, read as the reverse complement.
GATGATCTACAACATTTTATCTACAGCACTGGTATCAGCATCCCTGGGACTAGCCCAGATTTCATAAAGCACAAGGAGTTCCCCGTCATAGGGGTGGATGCAGGGATGTTTCAGAGAAACCAAGATGACACCATAGAGTTTGGCAGTCTCCTGCTCTGTCTCTGAAATACTGAATATTTAGAGGCTTCAAAAGGCAGCAAGCTACAACTATTCCATGTTCAATCCATTTGGCTCGCCAGGAAGCAGAGTGGGTGCAGGTGGAAGGTAGAGGCAAGGAATCATGAGCACTGAAGCAGTTCTCCCTCTCTGCAAGCAGACTGAGACATCAGTCCACAAATCAGATCTAGCAGAAACCACTGTATGCACTAACATCTTCCAGTGCTGCCTTCTGCCAGCTCTCAGCCACTGCCAATTCCATCAGACCAGCTCCTCCCCTCCTTCCCACAGTCAACAGGCATCCTGTTCCTTGACAGTAAAAGACACAAAACCAGGATACATGAGACACTCAAAATGCAGCCCGTTTCCTTGCCCCGGTTATCACTGCACATCAGACAAAAAGAGTTATTACAAGGTAATAGGGTTGAAAACAGAGTTGCTGAGAAGGAGTTTGGCAAACTAATGCCATTGTTCTCCAGGCCGTGGCAGCACAGTTTGCTGCTGTGTGTCCCGAGAGAGCTCGCTGGATCTGTGTGCTGGTTAAACCACCGCAGTCTGAGCGGGGGGGTCCACTCGAGTTTGGGCAGCCTGTGTAACCCCTGTGCAGAGCCATAACCCTGCTGCCTTCTGCACAGCCCAGACCTCACCCCTCCTGCAACCCACACAGCAATTAAAAAAAAAAAAAAAAAGTTCTCCTTTTTTCTTTCTGCCTCCCGACACTTTCTTTCCTCTCTCTCACAGCTCCAGGATGCCAATTCCTCCACTGAGGTGCCTCTGCTGATGGCCTGGGGAAGGTGAGCAACCCCTCTGCCTCCCTCCTGCCCAGTGGCTGCACAGAGGTCCACAGTATGGCAGGCTGAGAAAGGAAAAAGCCCCAAATAGCAGGGGGCAATGGCCACGACTCTCAGCCCCATCCCCCTTTGCTCAGGGCTGCCTTCAGAAAGTTCACATGGATAAGGAACTCTCATCATCCCAAATACACTTAAAGTTGGGTTTGCAATGAAAGGCTTTGATTAAAATTGGCATCTCTGAGTCCCCCCCTGCCAGCAACCACAGCACTTCAAGGAGACACGTTTTATGGCAAACAAAGTACAGAAACCTCTGCGAGGAGGCTGTGAATTAGATCCATGCTGCTGTAATGGGATGAATGCAAAACTACTTACAGAGAGCACTGGTAAAGAAATAATTACTGAAATTAATTGGAGACGAGATCTGCAGGAAAGCTTTTCTCCAGTGATGCAGGGTACTTTGTTCAATGCACATGGAAGCTCTCACACCTTCTGTCTAGATTCCTTCAGTATCTGCTTCTGGAGAAAAATCAAAAACACCTCAAAACCAGGAATAGCAAGAGTAGTATCACCCTCACCAGAGTGAAAACATCAAAAACAACAAGCTGTAAGGAGCCTGTTGAAACAAACACAGCACTAATGACAGCAAAAACCTAGTGACCCTTGAAACATCCCCAGCACCACCACTGGTCATCCCTGGACTCTGCCAGCTGAAACCACAGCACTGTTGAAAAGGAGGTTCTTTACAAACACAATCCCTGTTCCTCAGGATGACACAGCCCTAAATCTGGCACGTGCCCACCTCATCAATGCCTAATAACCTGACATAGTTAAAGTGCTTCTTATGGCCTGGTCAAAAAGTAGATTATTGCACAGATATTGTCAGGCACCTAACACTAGAGACTTACAGTACCTCTGCTACAGGCCCTCACAGAACAACCAGCAGTATCGCTAAGGCAGGAGCAGCTGAATAACAATGAGACCAGTAGCCACAGCTCCTCACCCAGGAAAATCCTCTGGGCTATTTTATGGAACAAGATAAACATGCCCAGATACAGCATCTGCTTTATTTCTCTGCATTGTTAGTTTCCAGCAGCAAACAGGAGAGGAATGCAGTCCTGGACAGGGGAGCCTGCCAGCTTTGACCCTTCGGTCTTTTCCTGAAGAAAGCACAGCAGCTCCTGAGCTGGGTAAGAGGAGCACTCCAAACATCCAATATTGAGTGTAGTTGGAGGACACCACATCTCCCTGCCCTACTCTGGGTAACCTGTCCCCATTTTTCTCAGCCCTGGGCACTCTCTAAGTTCCACAGTTCAAATCCCATTTGAACTAGATAGAATCCAGGTCCAGATGCTGTCAGGGACAATACAGGACAACACCCTACTGCGTCTGCAGAAAGGTCCATGAGTGGGCAGCACCCAAGGTGGGGCATTAACAGCACCCTAAAGGACAATGTGTGCTGCTACTTAAAGCCAAGAAGGAAGCTCACCAACGCGCTCAGTAGCACAAAAGCTGCCTTCTTAAGCTACAGCAACTCCATCCTCAGTGTAGCAAACTGAACTGGGCCAAAGAAGCAAGACTGGAGCCCTGCCTTCTTTCCCGGCTTTCAACATGCTAAATATGCCCCTCAGTAATGCTGCTACCCTGCTGTGACAGCAGGACAACTCGCAGAGGACGGAAGGACCACTGCACTGATGGTCTGAGTAAGGACAGATCGCTGTACCTGGGACTCAGCCCCCACCACAGCGCTGGAGGAAGAATTTAAGCATGGGAAGAAACACCATACAACTGGAGTCAGACCAGGTGACCTTTAAAGGTCCCCTTTAGCCCAAGCAATTTTATGGTTCCACGGTAATTAACACAACAAATCAGAAACCCACCAGGTAGCAGCAGCAGCAGGAGTGACCAGCACATCTCTGCTAAGTGGACACAAACACAAGCAGGGATACTGGGCTCACAGGACAAGGAGGGAGCAGTCCCTGCAGCTGTGCCACTGGCCAGGATCAGTACATCCCCACAGCCCATCACAAAACCAGGTGCAAAGTGATGGATGGTTGCGTTGTTCATCAGGACACACAGCAACTGTTGGCAGGATATGAATTTGGAATTGGGCAAGAAGTGGCAAAGTATTTGGATCACAAATAGTGATTTTTTTTCCACTTCTAACACCCCTTTGCATGAGATTTCCCAAAACTACTGTGAAGAATTGACTAATCCTCGCAGCACCCTCACAGCATAGGCCTTATCACTGCCACTTCACTGAGCAGCAGAGCAAGATGCAGGGAGATGAAGTGACTCGCCAGATACAAAGGCAGCAGGGAACCAAGGGATTACCTTTCAGACTCACAGACCAAAATACCCTCTCTTGTTTCCACCAGGCTTGGCATCAAACCAGAAACCACCTCACCCCTTCCAAATCCCCCCAAAAATCCTCAAAGCCTGATTTTATGGGACTCAAACCACACAGTTTTTAGAGAAAAGCAAATTATTTTGTTAAATGCCTCCCTCCCACCTCTGAAAGCCCTGATTTTATTCATCTCTCTGCCTTTGAATTTCCCTCTCAACTGGGCTCAGCCAGAGCGAACTCAAACCAGGGAAAGCTCTTCTACTGGCTGCCTTTGATAAGCCTGAATCCCTGAATATACATCTTGCTGCAGCTCATGGCCAGGTACTCATTCCCTGAAAGACGTGATCGCCAGCAGACTGACATGAAAGGGCATTTCCTTACCAGATGAGTTTGGAAAAATCCAGCAAAAAAGTCCCTTATAGCAAACAGCTGCCTGTTGGAGGGCACGAAAAAGGCAAGGAGTGGCTGGGAATGGTGCTCCCTCCCTTTGGAGCAGCTGTCTTTAGCTCAAGCCTCCTCATAGGCTTTTCAGAGAAAGTTCTCCCTCTCCAAGAGCCCTCAACAGTTACAGGAAGAGCTGTCAGTGTTTGTCCAATGGGACAGCCATGGCTGCTTTCAACACAACTCAACCAATTTCCCCTTCAGAGAGAAATCCCAGCATTATCAAGCTTGTTACAAAGCACAAGCCCTGCCTCCAAAACCTCCATCCTCCACTTTCTGCCTCAACAATCCATGCAATTTGCCTCCCCAGTTTTCCCTCCTCCCTTACCATGCCTGATTTTATCCCAGCCCACTGTGCAAGTGTCTCCAGGTGGCTGTGACAGGGCCACGTCCACCTGCACCAGCAGGGATCTCACACAGCAAATGCTCCTCCCAAAGCACATGTTGACACTGCCACAGCCATGAAAATGCTGTTTTCCCACAGCTAGGCTGAACTGCTCAGTGAAGCAGAACGTTTTTGCCACACTCATGGGGAAAGAATTAATCTGTAAAGCAGGACATCCTTGGATGATGTATGGGGAATGCATTACCATCCCCACCTAAAGCACTTTCCTATTACTTTCCTGAAAGGCTTCCCAACTCGTGACAGGTCAGCCCTACACAGGGCTGGCTTTTCCTGCACTGGATGAGCCTTTGGCACTCCACTGCAGCTGCTTTCTCTCCATCCAGGAGCTGCACAAGCCAAGTTTTCCTTTTTGAACTGTTTGATATATGCAGTTGGAGCTCTAATACGTGGATAGGATCCCTAGGGATGGTTTGTGGTTGTTTGGGAACATTTCCTAAGGTGTTTTTGAAATCTCTTTTAACTCTGAGATTTTTCCCTCTTCCCCATTTTTCCTCTTATTGCTGCCAAGCTGAAACATAATGAGTTCATTTAAACTGGGACTGGACACACTTGCAAGGAACCTGTGAAGTTTTAGCTGTTCCCACGCCAGGGGTGTCAGTGAGCAGATATGGATGAAACATCTCTAACAACAGGTGTGCTTAAAACAGAAGAAAAAAACATCCAAATTCCCTTAACACCAAAATTTGAATTTAAACAGCATTTAAGTGCTTGTCAAGCTCTCTAGAGAGGCATTACCCAAGCTGACCTTCATTGAGGTCCCTGGCACTGGGCAGTGGAGGTGAGAACCCTCAGATTCTCTGCTATAGTCCTGTCACTGACAAGAGAAAATTTACAGCTTTACCTTTAATGCCATGCCCGCCCTCACCTGACACAGGGCCACACAGGTAGTGACACCAATCTGCCCTTTTCTGTCACCTTGCAGACATTACAGTGATTTGCTAATCCCCTTGATTCTCTCACAGCCAGCCACACTCGCTCACTACATTTTAAAGGTTTGACCTTCCTGCACCCAGGACAGGCTCTGATGCTCCAAGGGGATAGAAAAAAACAAATGACTAATGATCTTACTGCTCAGGAAAGAGTCCAGGGGCTTCACCCAAGATCTGGATCACACTGCCTGGCCCATTGCAAGAAACTCTCTATACCTCCTAAATATACTAAGACACTCCACCTGCAATACTTGCTCTGGGGGGCAAGATTCAAAACTAGGTGAATTCTGCATAGAACACCTTTTGAGCGGGCACCAAGAGATGGCAAAGGTCAAGTGCACTTTGTTTTGGCACTGCTCAAACAGGCCTGTAACTTTCCAGAGAGGGCAGCCAGACCAAAGATCTTATTTCTAACACCAGCCACAAAATCTATGTTTCACCTCCATCCTTGGCAGCTGTTTTCAGTTTTTATTGTTCACCCTCATATTTATTCCAAAAACAATACAACGTACTCAACAGAGACATGTTAGGAGAACGCAGTGCACAAAATAATATCAGCAGGCAGGTCACTGGAAGTTTAGTGGCTGGATGCCAATCAGATAATGATTTGCAAGCTGTTTCTCCACACGTGGGTGAGCACATGGGACTCCGGACTGCAAGCAAAAGGAATGTTTTTTCTTGGAGATGGAGCACACACAGCACACAAAGTGACCAGCCTACAGAGTGATGCGGTTACTTGGAGCAGTGCTCATCTCTGTTGTCTCATGGCAGTTCATTAAATAGAGGAGAAACATGTTCCCACTGAAATCCTGGCACTGTCCCCTGATGCCCCAGAAATGCCATTCAGCTCAGGGATAAACATGGCAGACCATCCATACGATCCTTGAGAACCCTCAGCTTTTGAGGCAGGGACTCTTGTAACTATGCCGCCAAGCAAGCTGCTCTGGTCTGGGGCTCTGGTCTCCTAGCACCTACACAAACATTGCCCTGTAGGAGACTAGTCCTGTAGAGCCTTCCTGCAAGCCTGGATTTGAGCTGGGACCTCACTAGTTCCAGTTTGGGACTGGTCTAGTTTTCCCTGACAACGCTTTCTGGGAAGCTATTCCAGACTGCCCATCTCATGGCTAGAAATGTCTGGTTTCCAGTCTGTAGGTATTCATTGCCAATTCCTACTCCCTGGTTCTTGCGCCAGCTCTCTCTGTTAGCTCAGTGCTTACCACTGTGTATGTACAAACAGCACTTGCTTTACGAGGCTGCACCAAACAAGACCAAGGTCTTGTCTTCTTGTTTTGAGCCTTCACAGCCCCTTGATGATCCCAGTATTTTCCATTTACCTGCTCCTGCCTGGATTACTGTCTCAGTGTGCTGACACCATTGCAGTGAGCAGTCTTAACAAGCTCTCAGTAGAGCTGTGGGCTGGAGCACGAACATTTTCTGATCTCTGCTGGGAACACTTGATGTGCCAGAGCAGGAATTGGCTTCCCCCTGTGCAGAAGCTGTGCTGTGACTCTCATCTCGGAGCTATGGCTGTTGCACTCCTCCCTGGGACAGCGTGGCCCTCCTCTGAGCCCAACTCCCAGCTGTGTGCCTTCTGACTTCTGTACACAAGCCACTAACCCATGAGAAAAGGCCAATCCCAAGACCCAAATCTCAAACTCCCCTAGTAATTGTTTTTCAGCCTGCCTGCTTCTGCAGGAGCATAGAATTTTATTAGGGCCACACAACTGGGCAGTGCAGATCCTACCTGGGGGATTCATTTACTCTCTTTCTGCTTTACCACAGAGCTTAGAAACGGCAGAAACTCACTTTGTGCTCTCAAACCCTTGGGGGACTGGTGCACAGCACAGAGAGCATGGCTGGGGCATGCTCCTCTGCCCTGTGCACCATGACACAGACACTGCTGTGCCCCAGCCCCAGCTCTGGGCACACCACAGAGGAGACACATGATGCATGCTGAGGAGCTGCCCTCCAGACCTCACCCCACGTGCTGGACAAAGCCAGACACGGATCCCATAGCCCGGCTGGAGCCACTCTGACCACACGTGTGGCCTGAGTCCCTGGGAGAAGCACAGCACCAGAGCCAGCACTGCGGGGGCTGCCACTGCTCCACAGCCATTGCATTGCTTCACATCCCTTCCCTTCTGGAACAACCCACTGACTTCATACATCCTGCATGCTCAAGCTACATTTTATCCAACAAGCTTCCCTTCACAATGGCACTGCAGAACGACCCTAATCCCTGTGATGCAGAAAGAGACCAGAGGAGTGAGATCACCCTCCAGAGATACTCGAGTGTGGTGATACTGACACTGACCCAAGAGCCACCACTCCGGAGTGGGCATTCATTGCTTTTGGCTATGCACCACGTGCGCCTTACACATAAAACCACCACTGATGTCTGCATGCCAGAATAACGAGCTCAGACCACATCTCTAAGTCAAACTGCCCTCTCTCTGATCTATTATTAACAAAATGGTGAGGATTGGGAAATCAGCAGAGACCAGACAATATTATTGAGGATGTTCAGGCTGCAGTAGAATCCACCTGGCTCTTACCCAAGTTACTCCTTCTTATGTTCCTGTCAAGAGTGAAGAACTGCTTCTGATGTCAGCAAAGGCAAGTGGAAGACCACACAAACACAAGAGGAGACCAAATAAGAGCTCTAAGTGACCCACCTGTTGAAGTTTGGTGAGTTTGAGAAATACCACACAACCTCACGGGACCAGCCCACCTACCCCAGCAGGATGACCCAGGATTTGCCCCCAGTCACTTGCAGAGGACGAAGAGGTCCCTTGCTCCAGGCTTAGGTCTGCTAGTGCAGCTCCTGCTTGTCTTCTACTCTGGCTTCTTTGCAAGAGTTATAAACCACTTCCAGCTAACTCCCCTGCAACACAACAACAGAGCCCCCGGCAGTGCCCTGCACCACAGCTCCACCAGAGGAACAGCCGGACAGGATGGAAACAGACAGATAGTGTGATTCTTGGGGTTTACCAGGGTCTGTAGTGCCGCAAAGCCAAGGGGAACACGAGGTTCCATAGCCCCACCTGGGCTGACTCCTGGCCCCAGCAACTCTCTGGTCCATGGCACAGGATGACAGGGTGAAGCTGACCTGGAAAGGTTACAACTGACCCTCGTCAGGTGAGCACATCTATCCCGACATTCAACGGGGTGCAAGTAATTAGTTTCGGTTGCAATTATTCAGCTGCAGTGTTTTCAATACCTTACAATAAGTAGAGGTTTCTCAGCCTGATCTTCCTTAATCACAATCTTCTACTGGAAGGGAAGAAAAAAAAAAAAAGGCTGCAGCCTTTTTAATACCAGCTCAGACAACTCCTTCAGTGGAGGCAGTCACAGGAATTTCTTGTTTAGCAAAACAAAATTTTGTATGTGAACTCTAATGATACTAATGAAGTAAAAATGGGTGGTTTAATCATTTTTCCTTAAAATGACAGTTGTCCTTCATACACAATTACAGGTAAAAACCAAACAGATTAGGAGATTAACTCTCTACAGGCAGTAAAATGCCATCTGGTTTATGAATCATTCTAGGTATGACACTTCTTGAAGATGGTATAACATACACAAAAGTGTTTTGCTTAAATAAATAAATAAAATATAAATAATGCTTAAAAGCTGCCTTCCCCCAGATAACACTCCATAAACTCACAAAGCTGCAATGCAACCCTTCGTTCCTTTAGCAGGGATAAGGGGTGATGGTTTTAAGCAGAAGGAGGGTCAGTTTAGGGCAGATATAAGGAAGATGATTTTTTTTTACCATGAGGGTGGGCAGGCCCTGGCACAGGTTGCCCAGAGAAGCTGTGGCTGTCCCATTCCTGGAAGTGTCCAAGGCCAGGCTGGACAGGACTTGGAGCAAACCAGTCTGGGATTCTAAGCCCTGTCAGGCACTGGCTTCTGTGGCTCAGAAGCAGAGCCGGCCCTGATATCCCCGAAGGCAGAAGAGCTTATGGACCCAGCTGGACGAAATGACACCAGGAGGGGTCTTTATAGTGTCCTACTCCCCCCAGCAAAGTGAGCAGTTCCTCATGGTTTCGGTGTTGCACACCGGCACCAGGGATTGTCATCCTCCTGCCACAGAGGTGCTGAGACACTGGTGGGCTCAGCAAAGACTGACCCCCAGCAGCACACAGAGCACAGGTCACTGTGTCACTTCTCCCTGGCTGCAGTGGGATTCTGTACCATTCCCCACAGGGAACACTTAACCATGCCAGCTGAGAACTGTCAGCAGGGTGCTACTTCCCAAGACAGCCTTCCAGCCACTGCTAAGAATCTGACACACTGGTTTACACTGGATTTCAGTTTTATCCCTCATTTTCATACTGTACCTCCCTCCCCTTAGTCAGACTGCAAGATAAGTCATTCCTTTCAGGCCCAGGCAAGTTTTTGTTCCAGAGAATCGTAGAACTCACTTGCTTTCACTGCTTTAAATCATTATCATTAGGAACGCTGAATCCAGAACCCCAAGTGTGGAGCAGTTGTACTGTGGTTAAAAATAAATCCAGCATCTTTCAAGACTTGCTCTCCATTACCCACAGCATTTCTTGCCTACTACATTATTTCAAAATCTCCTGCAAAGTGCTTCAGTCTTGAATATCCCAGAAAAACACTAAGTTGCAATTAACAGAAAAGCATGCACTGTTTTCCTTAAGTTCACATACATGAAAAATTACTGGGCAGAACGATGAACACAGACTACTACTAGGAAACTATTACAGAAAGCCAGAAACAAGATGAAAATTCTTTTGCTTCAAGCAAGCAACAACAACAACAACAAAACCCCACAAACAAAAAACCAACCAACCACCCACCAAAAAAATCACAACTTGGCTCAGCAGCCAGCTGCCATCCAATTCAGAAATTACAGAACAAGATGAACTAAGTCCTTTGTTAACACTCTTAGGGCTTTCCCAACCACCATCAGGACAGAGAAAATCACAGGAGGAATGAGCAGACAGGAAAGCCTGGTCAGAGAAGTAATACGGAAAGGACAAACTCCTGTGTTCTGAAAAATTCAAGGACCACCCCCTACTCCACCAGACCCCACAACCACAGGTGAAAAATCACTGCCCTGCCTTTGCCTGGTACCCTCAGGACAGCAAAACCACGCCCTTGCATTCCCAGTTTGGATGCACTGCTGTGCAGTCAGGAGCAGAAATCTCCTTTCACTGGTGGTGCTGAGTTTGGGCTGCCCACAGCTGAGCACCAACAGTGAAAGCACATCAGGCTTCTAAACCCCTGGCTGGCACTGCAGCCCCTCAGTGGTGAGCATCCAGGTGCACAGTGCCCAGCATGCTGTTTATTTCTCGAGCCTCTTCTGGCACCTTAGATGCTGAAGTTTAACGTCTCTCTGGCACAAATCTGTGTCACTGCTGAGCAGACCCTGAGATAAACTGTGTAAGTGCTCATGCACAAACGGGGTGAAAAAGGAAACATGAAGATCATGCCCATCCTTCCTCTTCTCCCCACAGCACTGCAGATTCCAGCCATGCCAGTGTCTAGCAGTCAGATCCACACTCAAGCTACACAATCATTTATAAAGGTGGGTGTTTGCTGCAGAGTCACAACTTTGATTAGAACCACAAACTCGGAAAGAATAACTTCTTAAGACAAGAAACACCAATATCATTGCTAATACCTTTTTAACTCATGTCTTGCACTTTACTGACTCCCAGGAAAGATTTTGGAGTAAACTGGCAGCCAGGAGATACTGGAATGCTGCTGTCTTGCACAGCACTTTCCAGCAGGACACATGTAAAAATTAAGATTCAACCACACAGAGGAACACTGCTACAAATAACCATTAGGAGCACCAGATGGGTACCTGCTTCAGGGATGCTGAACAGAGGAAAAAGGGACTACACAAGACTTCTTGTTTTTCTTCTTACTGAAACATTTCTCTCTGTCAGAAGGCTTAAATCAAAAGCTGTGCACAAAACTGTGCAGAGCACCTACAGGCAACAGAATGAGTTCATGGAATTGTTTTCCAGAGAGCTATTTACGTGCTGCTGTTCCCGCCACGAGTGTGAGCGGCTGATGCAGCTGCCCAAGCCCAGCCCAGAGTGACTCCAGCTTGCCCAAGGCTTCGGGGCCTGCAGAGTCCATCCAAGCTGATGAGAGAACCCTGAAGCCTGCACTTCAAGCACATGGGACCCCACTGGGGTCACTGTATATCTACACCATGGGCAAAAGAGTATCTAGCCCCAACTTTGAGTTTTTTTAGTTTGTGGCCACAGTAAGAGCACGAACTCTGCCTGAACACATCACTTTGGAGGAGTGGAATGCAGTGATGCCTACGCACACTTTTACACATAAAGCCACATATGTGTAAGTTCGCATTACTTCCTAATTCCCAGCACAGCTGAATGATCCAAAAGGGCCTCCACAGGAAATCTTCAGCACCTTCAGGATGGCACGAAGCTTGTCCCGTCCCTTTTCTCCAAAGGAACACACTCCCTTGTCTCCATTCCCAGGACTCAGGAGCAGCAGAGCTGTACCCAGCTGTGGGAGGGTCACAACAGGGCAGGTCTGGGCTCCCGGGGACAGAAGGGGAGCAAGGCTGCATCCCCATGCAGCAACTGCTGCTGTAACCACCAGTGCCACTGCAGCTAGGCACTTTTAGATTGGGGCATTTGGCTTTTTTAAAAATGTAATTCAGCTGAAACCCTGAATACTGATTAGATCCAAGCCCCAGCCTAACCCTTCCAAAGTTATGTAATTTCTGAAATCCAAAAAGCCTCAAAAAGCTTAAATGTGACAGTGCCAGTGATGTCATGCTGCTGAAAGGTTTCCATGGGAACCACTCCTACCACTGCCACATGCCTGTGGCTCTGAGCACCGGAGCACAGCGGCCTCTGCACATTGCCCCCAACACCAAAACTTGGGAGGTCTTGCAGAAAATGGCTAAGGACTCCCGGGTGCTGTTCAGCTCCCTGTGCCCCCCACCCTACCACACAGGTGCAACAGCCGAGCCGTGGATGCAGCTCCTTCACCCCTGCAGAATAAACACCATCAGCACACCCAAGTGACTTATGCCACCAGAGAGAACCCACCAAGAGCCAGCCCTGAGAACAGGCACGTGCCAATCTCCCACAGCTTCTGAAACCCCTTGGCACAGCTCTCCAGAGGACGCCCTCCAGCCCAGTGTGAAGGCACATCCTCATGCCCAGTGCCCAGGACAGGCAGCAACAGGGCCACACGCCCCGCAGAACCACCCAGCAGCCTTCAGCCAGGGCCACCTCACAGAACTGGGGGCTTGGGCATTTCCACCACAAGGAAGTTAAAAACCAAAACCAGAGAAACAACCAAGCCATCAAAAAAGGTTCTTGAGTCCTCATGGTTGCAGAAAAGAGGCTCAAAAGGTCTCCCAAACCTGAAAGTAAATAAAAAGAACCAGTCTACCGGCTTCAAAAATTTCCTTTTTGCCCCCCTCCTCTTCACCAATCTTGTAATTCCTGTGCAATGGCAGCTGAAAAGCTTTGTGGTTTTTTTCTAAGGGGTAAAGCTTAATTTTCTGACGTATCTCCACCCGAGTTCACCCTCGCCCAGCTGACGAACTAAAACATGCAACAAATTAAACTTTGTGTTAATTTAAGACCCAAGCATAGGGATAACCCTTGTGGCTTTATTTCCCCTCAAAGAAATTGAGAAACTCCCCCATTAAAGGGTTCTGCATTTTTAATCATCCTCTCCTGCCAGGGCACTTCTGACACACCCTTACGTAAGGGCTATAAACCGATTTTGTGTGCTCAGAGATGTTCAATGGCTTTGTCTGGGTTTGGTGCCCATGTGGAAAAGTAAGAAAGTGCTGGGAGTGTTTGCTCAGCCCCAACTTCAAAGACCACCCCAGCTAATTATGACTTTGCTGCAGATTGCACAAATTACATTCACTGGAGCACAAATACCCAGAACTTTTCTTTGCTCCTTGAGTGCAAGGTCCAGCTGAGCAGAGGGGCCAAATCCTTCCTCACTGGATTTAACTTCCCTACTGGATTTAACCCCTCACCCTGGTTTTCAGAGGCAAACTCCCACCCCCAGGGAGAACTCCTTGGTGCTCAGCGTGGGAGCAGGGGCATCCAAGATCTGCTTTGTCCCACATTTACCCTCCAGAGAAGTTTCCAGCAGGAGGCTGAGGAACCCAAAATGGAGTTTTGAAGAATGCAACATGTACACTTTAGCAAAACTAAGAGAATAGTCTCAAAGAGGCTTGAGGGAAGCATCAGGCTGCTGTTTCCTCATCCCCCATGAAATCTCTGCCAAAAAGCCTATAGCACAATGCAACACAACCAAATCACAATGGTAACATTTGAATTAAATGATGAGCCTGTATTTTTGAGCGGAGCAGAGATTTCCTTTTTTGGCATTTACAATTTGAACAGTTATACACATGTTCCAGCTTAGTTACCCCCCAAAACACTACCCAAACATTGCTATTTCAGGGCATGCTGTGGGGCAAGTAACACTTTCTGGAGGCACAATCACAAACCCTCCTGGATTCAGGGCTGGCTGCTTTGGGTTGTGTGCTTCCTGCCAAGCAGACACAACTCACTCGAGTCCTCCTCAAAGAACTGAGCAACATTATTTTCCACTGGGACACAAAGCCCAAGCGGGTTTTGCTTTGCTTTCTCAGTCATATTCTCTGCCAGACCAAGTGCAGCTCTGCAGGTATTTTTATTGTTATTCAGGGGGAGAAGAGAGCAAGTGAAGCCAGTCAGACACAAAATGGCACACAGTGGCCAACTCACACAACCTGCCTGGAAAAGGAATGAAACAGCCAAGCACCACCAAGCACAACAGGAGCATCTTCAGCAGCCTCCCACGTGTGCCAGGCAGCCCACGGGAGCCTGTCCTGTGCAACCACCCTGCCAAGAGGCACACATGGATCCTCTGCTTCCACCTCCTCCCCTCCCTGAAGACAGCAACCAACCACCCAGAGATCTGCAAAACCTCAAAGAATCTCCATCTCTGTGATCCTTTATCTCTGTTTACTGCCTGTTCCTGCAGCAGGAACGGGATGCTGTGTAATTCTGAGGCTGTCAAAGGTCAGCCTTCATTTCTACAGCAGTGCTGTCCAGGAAGGTTTGCAACGTCCCTATTTAAGACCATCATGTCAGAATACTTCTCACATGTCTCAGAGCTTGTTTTGCTTGCTGGTAGCTGTATTTCATACAAATTCATGTTAAAATTTCCAGCCAAGCCCTGAGGTTCTGGGTTTGTTTGTTTTCTGGACATGGGTGGAGAAACTTTATTTTTTTTCCCTAAACAATGAAATTTTGTAATCTTTAGTCTGTGATGGAAACACAAGACCTTCAGAGCACAAGGTACCTGTGGTAACCTTGGGGTCCCCCAAGTTACCCTGGTGCCTGCCATTGCAAGTGACCCTGAATTTACTGAGCCTCATTTTTAGATCAGGTTGTGTTTTGCAGTATTCTCTCACATCTTTCTGGTCAGCTCCAGCTCAAGAAGGCACACCACCACCTCCCACTCCCAGGAAAGTCACTTTCCAATGATCCATGTTTTGAAATTGATGGTCTGAACCTTAAGAATGTGTTTTCCCCCACATTGTTTATTTTCTGCAAAGCTCCAACCCACTTACACTATTTGTTCCTAGATAGGCCAGCCTCAAATCCTCATCTGGTGCAATTTTTTGCAATCAACCAGCAATATAATTAACTTCGAGTCTGAGTCCTCCTTCTATAGCAGTATTGTTCCTATGGTGTGCTTCATCCCAAACAATGATATCTTGCTTACCCAGCTCTAATCAGCACGCTTTCATCCAAGCAAAAATGGAACAGCAGAAAGGACTGTGTATTCCTCAGAACAGTGCTTCATAAAAGAACTCTCTTGCAAACACCATTCAGCAGACTTAAGCAAAGCAAACCCACTCTGCTCCTCAGTTTGTCCCCAACACAGCCAACCCAGTCAGGAACCATCCCAGATGTCCCTGCTTTCTTTGGGCTCCATGAAACCAGGTCTTCCAGCAAGAGAGAAGCTACCAACCACTGTCAGTCCTAATGACCCAGCAGAGAGGGGGGCTTTTGGTGTCTTTGTGCACCAGCAATGGAGCCCACAAAGCAGCACAAGGCCATGCAGGCAAGGGGGTGACACAGATATAGGCAGGGGAAGGTCAATTTATTGTCTTGCTGTTCTCTTACAATTTAATTATGCCATTTCTAACACTAGTAACATCCTTCTGGATCTCTGGCTAAGCTATCGATACAGACTGATTTCCACTTATTCTTCCTCTAAATATTCATGCTGGTAAATAAATATTTTCCCTTCCCACGCTAATGCATAATGTATAAATCAGCCCTGAACACAAAGAAACCTAAAAACAGTTCTCATAAAAAAGATTTAGATTCTTTTTCCATAAACAACAGCTGGCAAAGTATCTCACAAAAAGGGGGGAAAAAATCCCACTTAGCAGATACATTTAATTGTTTCAGGATTTAATGGTTCTCCAAAGTTGTTCACTCGGCCAACATTAGAAGCAAAGCACTCTGTGCAAACACACTATCCACATCTCCCACCTGAGCAGTGCACTGCCTGCCCAGTGCCTGGGGACAGCTGGAACAGCACAGCTCCGTCCCCACTCATCCCAGCCTGCCACAGGAACTGGGGCACTGCCCCCAAAGCCTGGGGCTCACTGAGCCTCCTGAGCACACACTTGGGCCTCCAGGCTGGGAAGAGGATGCGTCGTACCTGGCACAAACACACCCAACACATAGACATCTTCACACTGGAACTTGCAAGTTGAAGACTAAGTATTTTTATGCAAAAATTAATAAGCAGGTGAAACTATTATGTTTAAAATTCAAGTGAAATTGATAACAAAACAGTATTACACAGAAGAACAATGAATTGCTTAAAGAAAAAAAAAAGGAACAAGGTAAAGGCAACTGAGGAAAGTATTTATTTTTACTTTCCTGTAACTGTTTTCACCCCTACAGAAACTGTGCACAGCCAGTGACATGCCATCCCAGAGGGTGTTTGCCTGTGTCAGCACTTTGAGGGCCATCCCAGTGTGCATGCTGTTAAGCACATCAAGAAACAAAGATGGATTTGTCCTGACAGCCACACCTGAGGTTCCACAGAACCACCCAGGTAGTTTCTGTTTACCTTGAATCTCAGCCAACCTCGTTCTTACAGACCTGAGCATCCCAACCCCGGCTGCTGTGTGGTGCAGCTTGTCAGACAGGCAACACAACCCTAAACCATTCCTGAGCCTGCCACAGCCCATCCTGCCCAGAAGGAGAACCTACACCACCAGACTGTACTTCCCTTCTGTCATTTACAGCACCTACACAGCCATCAACACAGAGCAGAAGGCACACAGACTGTCACCTTCACAGCACCAAGCACAAACCTTCCCTTCCTTTCAGTTTTCCATACACTAACTGCTCACAGCAACATCATTTTAACAGTTCACTTAGTTTTTAAAGTTTTACAGATAGACTACAAAGGACATGTTTCTTCCACTAGTCTCTTGTATGAGCAGAAAAATAAGACAGTGAAATTAAGCCTGGTTTGCTTGCAAGCCTCCATCTGAAATTAAGAAACAGGCTCTGCTTTAACCCCACCAGCCCTCTGCTTGCCTGCTCTCCAGCAGGACTGGCAGCACCCCACTGGCAGGAGGTGGAGACAATGCCAGCCCTATCCCCTTGGTTGACACCCTGGTGTCCCCCACAGGTCTTCTGCCAGAAGCAGTGTGTCCTGGAGGGGCTCTGTGGGAACACACCAGCATCAACAGGGTTGGGACAAGGAAGGAAACAAGCAGGCCTTTTTCTAGTCCAGTTGGCTGCAGGCAAGTCTGCACCTCCTTGGGAATATGTCGACCATCTGCAAAATGAAAATAGGATGGGAAACACTGACTGACAGCACACTCCCTTAAAAGGCCATCCGATCCTGATTTACAGGCTTGAAGTTGAAGTGGCAGGGAATTTCCTAGATGGAAAAATTTGCCAGGAAAACGTCAATCCCATCTTCACCTCCACTGTCACTGGCTGGGCACAGCAGTTCCATGTGCTGTGCAGAAGGGAACAAGACATTCACAGCCACACTCGTGCTCAGCAACACAGATGCACACGTGCCTGTGCTCCAAGGTCTCCTTCAGCAGTGCCCAAACACTACCAAAAGCTTTGAGGAACCTTGGCCAAGCAGATGACAGACAAGCACATACTACATGACTCAGCTGTGGACCAGTGGGTCCTCTCACCTCCCTGCATGTCCACCTGTTTATTAATTCTATACTGAAGGCAAGTTAAATATCCCCTCAAGTCTTTCCCAGAAGACAGTGATTTCATCCAAACCATTCAGCACAGATGCAGTGGAGGCAGGGCAGGAGACATACTGGCTTTCAAGTTTCACTTGAATTTTTTTACCCTTTTTTTTTTTTTTTTTTTAAAAGGGAGCATGGAAAGACATCTCAAAAGGAAGAACCCAAGTGCAAGCAAAACATAAAATTAATTCAAGCATGGAAGTTGTACGAACAGCTTGACTCCTCCACTGCCAGCTTCTCTCCAGTACACAAGCAGTGGTGCCTCAGTGGAACTTTCCACTGCCCAGTCCAAGTATTTGTCTGCTCCTGCATCCTGATTAAATCTGTAATCCTGGTTACCAGGGATGGGGGAGAAAGGGAGGTTCAGCATTATCCACAAGACCCTTTAGCTCAGCAGGTATTTGGCAATCTCACTTTCAAGACATGGTTCATGTAGTGGAATTTATCTGCACTCCTCTCTCCACTGCTCTCCAACCTTTCCTTGCCAATCCCTTGCCCACCACTCAGCTCTGGGGGAGGCTGCCAGAGCCTCTGCAGACCCCAGCATTGCCACAGCAGAGTCTGCCAGGCCTGGTTCCAGTGTGCTGCCACCCAGAGAGGAGCAGAGGCAAACCCAACACCTGCCAGCCCACCTGGATGGGGGCCAGTGGGCACAAAGGCCACATCTGCTCCACAGTGCTGTCTGACCTGCACGTGGGCAGTTCCAAGAAGTAGCTCGGTAAATCTGTGAAAAAAGTAACAAGGGAGGACACCTCCCAGTCAGGGAAGTCTGCTGCTGGGCACCCATCTGGGCTGGGATCTTACCCATGTCTGGCCCATTCACCTGAATGGCTGTGGGTTAGTGCACTGCATGGCCTTGACGCTCCACCCAATTCTGCCTCTCTTCCAGGCCCACTGGTCCAGGGATGCCAGCAGTTACCACCACATCCCCAGCAGTTGCCATAGCTACAAGAAAGCTGCTACATCCTTGTCTGCAGCATCCTGCCTCACTGAGGGTGCTCACAGCGACCAGCTGCCCTGGAGGACATCCTCAAGAGTCCCACTTGCTTGGAGAGTGGCTCTGATATCCCCTCACAGCAAATCTGTTTCCCTTCTCCCCAGAAGAGAGCCATCCTCCCAAGAGGCAGAGCTCAGCAGCAACTGCTGCAGAGCACAAAGGCTCACACAGAACACACTCATATTCCCTGAGAAAGAGAAGCACGAGCAGCTATTGCATACAGAGAAACCAGTTACTGACTTGTTACACTGAGAGTTACTGGGAGATGCGAGAACACACCAGGGAAGCATCACTCGGCCCACTGGCCCAAATCCCAATGGCAAACATCTCACACTTGACTTGCACCTTTCCTGGTGAGCATGGCACTGGATGCAGATGGAGCTAGAAGGCAGTGCCAGCTGCACCTCCAGTCTGAGCAGCCCCCTATTCCTCCTCCAGGGCCCTGCTTCAGACACGCTGACCTGGCTGTGGCACACGGGTCAGGCCACATCTACCATAAACATAGGCAGGGATCCTGTCAGGCACTCAGCTTGCAGCCAGGATTTATGGAGCAACAGGTTTAGCTTCTGTGGGCAGCTGCCCATAGAGATCCCAAAGCAGCATCCTCCTGAGGAAGCCATCCATCTGTGCAGGGTACCAAGGCACAGGGTTCTCTGTGCCCAGGGGCAGGCTTGTCCCTCCACCACAGGAGCCCAGTCCACAGGATGTGCAAACCCCGCCTCTGCTGAGCTGTGATGGAGTCCAGGTGATGAATAATTAATTCTTGCTTTGTTTTCTAGCAAAATTCTATAGTAATTATCCCTGGTTTAACACAAAATAATTATCACCTCCTTCTTTCCTCCTCTTCTTCCATCAGTTAAGAGATGGGAAGACAGCACATCTGGCTCATTACTCATCACAGTCCTTCAGGGCTGGAGCTGGTGTGGTGGGTGATCACCTGGATGCTTCCACAGGCAGTGTCACTCGGACAGGGCATGGACAGCTTGCCAGGCTGCAGAAGGACAGAGCACCTCAGTGCTCAGGTCACAGGGAAGTCACACTCACCAGGGCAGGTGCTCGCTTTCCAGTCGGTTTCTTCCAAGACTATTAATGAGTGCTAACTAGAAGTGGCCATCCATCACCAGATGCCTGGGCTAAGGCTGCTGCAGCCTCAAGGCTGTCTGTGATTACAAATATCCTCAGCAGGACTGCTCATTTCTTTTTATCCCACCTCTCTTTTTCCTATGCACATGCTTATACATATAA
This sequence comes from Formicarius rufipectus, assembly GCA_013399695.1. NCBI lineage: Eukaryota > Metazoa > Chordata > Aves > Passeriformes > Formicariidae > Formicarius > Formicarius rufipectus. The sequence goes on along the minus strand of VXAU01005096.1, from coordinate 73,065 downwards.
AATCAAGAAAAGGGTTTATTCTGAAGTACTTCCCCTCCAGCACAGATGCACAACCACAGCTGTGCAAACAACCTGGAGAGCTCCCAGGAGATCCTCACTCAGCCTTGCACCTACACGTGGGGGACGCTGCCAGTTCCCAAGGCCACTGGTCGGGACAGAAAGCTGTGGCACTGCTTTGGCCACCAGCACAGGGACACCATCTGCTGGAGGACGTGCATGGGGCAGAAACTGCCTCAGAGGGAAGCTGCCAGACAGCTCATGAGGCACTCAAGCAATGGCTGCCCCACATCCGGTACTTTTCCTGCCAAAGTACTAGACTTTTACAAGATATCTGATGCTATTCTGAAATTTTAGGATATCTGACAATATCGGAAAATCCTGCTATTTGGGATGGAAATAAAAACAAATATGAAAACATCCCAGTAACTTTGGATGAGCACATGTGAATGCCAAGCAATTCTCCATGCTGGTGTCTATGGGGTGTCTGCCTGGTTTGAACATTCCAAGCAGACTGCATCCTGTTTCATTAGTCTGCATTTTTGCCCAGAGTACGCCCTGCTTGGCACACGGTCAGCAAGGACCACAGCTGTCACCTCTGGCCAGCCATAGCTTTGGGTAGAATAGCATCGATTCAGGGATCAGAACACAGTTCTCTCCATGGCTTTTTGGCCAGCCGGGGACATCATCTGCCTTCCCTCCATTACCTCCTACCTCACACCTCATCTGCTCAGGCTGTGGGGTACAGAGGATCTCTGCGGTTTTGGTCACACCTAGCACAGAAGACTCTGATCCCAGCATGAGTGCACCTGGAGAGCCCAGGCCAAGTTCCCTCACCAGCACCAGGCATCGGGGCATCTTGCAGAAAGAAAATCCACTCACCTCTCCATTTCAGGAAGAGGAACAGCACGGAAATAACAAAGGGCTTGCACATATGGGTAACCAATATCTAATCTAGAAAATGTTTATGCAGTCCACGAAAAAAGTCCTTTTTAATGAAATACTTTTATTTTACTCACTGCCACACAGTAAATTAAACTGCTTCAACATTAATATATAAAGCCATTATTCTGTGCATGCATAAGTGAGTTTATGCATGTGTCTGTATATACACTACATAATTGAGCACTGCTTACAACACAAATAATAGATGATAAAGACTCCATCCTGACTGTATTAAATCCAGACTTGGGATGTTGCATTTGATTGTTGGTAGTTTAAAACTAATGTAAATGCAATGAAGTCAATGGAGCTAGTACATCTGTGGAAAATCTGGACCTTTGATTTTTAAATACTAACTACTGGCAAGAACTGAAAAACAAGCAACAAAAATCCAGTTTGCAACATGGGTCCAGATGTTATTTTTCTTCTTTTGTGGTAATAGTTCAAAAATACCAAACTTAAAACCAAACTGTAAGAAAGGCTTTTCCTGGGACAGATCTTGAAGTTACATCAGATTTCAGCCCTGAAATTTAAGACTTAAGGCTCCTGTTTAAACATTCGTGTTCAATCTGAAAGACTACAGATGCACTGAAATTTAAAGCATGTCTGATAACCATTTCCCTGATTTCCTTCATCATCAAGCTTATTCCCTCTACCCTTGCGGCATCACAGAGACTTTAAAATAGGATAATGTCCCATCCCTGAAAGAGTTCAAGGTCAGGTTGGATGAGGCTTGGAGCAACCTGGTCTAGTGGAAGGTGTCCCTGTCTACGGCAGGGGGTTTGCTCTGAGGTCTGTTCTGCCCCACACCACCTTGCCTTGGCCATGGGAGCCCTGCTCATAAAAGACAGGGCTTCTGGTCTCCAGTGGGGAGCCCATACCCACCTGTCCTGCAGAGCCTCCATCCATTTGGCACATACTGGAGGAAGTGAGGGCAGTCAGTGCTCTCACCAGCCTCCCACCTCTTGCCAGATTCAGAATTACAGCCTGTCATCAAAGAATACCCACATTTTCTACTCCTGATTTTAGAATACAAATAAAAGGCAACACCTCTCACTCCCAGCATCTTTACCAAACCCAACAGAGTAACTCCCTGAGCTATGCAGAACTTCACAAATCCCAAGAATCCTTCAAAACACTTTGTATTTCTGCACATGCTTCTGAAGTTGCCCCTTGAAGTACCCCAAACTCTCACAAACCCACCTGAGCTAGAGAATCTGTGACAGCCAGGACTGAATTTTGTTTCCATCCCAGGCAACCCTTCTCATTGTCTTACAACCACCAAACACTCTCCTCCAGAGCTGACATTTCCCACATTCTATGGCTCTCCCTTCTCCATTTCCTTCCTCCTCTGGAGTCAGAGCAAAACACCTCCATCCATCACTTAGGTTAGGAAAGATACTGTCCTTCACGTGCTCTGATCAGAAGCCTCGCACTCGGTTCCAGGAAAAACAAGTCACATATTTTACAAAGCCTGGGATCAACAGGCTCCAAAATAAAGGACTTAATTCCCAAGTTTCTTGGTACTGCAAGTCTAAAATTCTTACAGCTCTGAGTTACCATCTGTAGCTCAGGAATGTCAATGCAGCCAGTGACACCAACAAGAGGACCACACTGACTCTTCCCAGCTGACACCCCAAAACCCTACAGTGGCACTGCTTTCCATGCTTGCAATGTGACAATCAAGTATTTTTTCTTCCAAGAGAAAGGATCAAGTCTGACTGGACAATTTTTTTTCACCTCCTCCTCAGAAATTCTCAGGCTTCATGGAAAACTTCTCATATTACCAGAGCAATGCACAGCAGCAGCCTGGCATCCTCAGGTGTCAGAGAAGTAAAATCCAGTTCAGAAAGGTACACTGTGACATTTATTCATGTCTCAAGTCATGCCTTCCTTCTTAATACCTTTTAAATGCAAGAGAATTTAAAGATTCGGAACCAGTGGTTCCTTTTCAGTATTTTAAACCACTCTGCAACCTCTTCCACAACACACAATAACCAAAGGAGTAACCCAGGTTTAATAAAAGGTCAAGGAAGTATGTATCATTTCTTTAGATACAAAGAACCAAAAACACAACCAAAGAAAAGAGCCAAAATAAATCCCAAAACTGGGAAAATTTCCGGTCATCTCAGAGCTATTTCAGAGGGGGAAAAAACCAATCATAAAAAAGGACACAGGGTTCCCCCACTCCACTACTGTTATTCTAAATATGGGTTCTTACTAAGTAACTGTAGGAACTGGTTGGTGAAGTACTTGGGAAAATATTTTCCCCCTTTGTGCTGAACAATGTTGACATTTGCTACCTGCACCTTTTTCCAGGGATAAAGTAGGCAGATCCTTTAGAGATTATGTAATTACGAGGTGACTAAGAGGCTGCAGGTAAGGTCATTTCATTACAGTCCAAGTGAAGACCATAAAGAGAATGGAGATAAGAAGCTGGAGCACTACCTGACCCCACCTTACAAATCCATACATTTTAGAGTGTACCTCTTCTACTCTCTTGCACAGCACTTCAAAAACTAAATAATTGAGCAGCCCATCATAAGAAAACACTGTGAAACACAAGATTTGGCTTTTGGCAAATCTATTTGGCTGAGAGGCTTCCATGCAGCAGAGGGACAGTGAGGAAGACAGGAACAAGGAGGTGCAGTACTACAGAATGACCTGCACCGAAGGACCTCCTAAAGGTGTCCAACACAGACCTTGTAGGGGTACTGCAGCTGTGTGCTCGTTACCACTGCTAAATCCCCCCAGCCAGCCACTCCACGTCCACCACGTCCTGTTTCAGCTTTGGCTAGGAAAGCTCCCTGGCAGCCTAAAGCAAAACACTGACTTAAGAGAATACCAGAGAGAGCTCCCACCCAAACAGGGCTGCACTTTTGACTGGCTATCAAACAACATCCTCCTGTGTCTTTGACAGCAGAAGGTGTGCAGGTTAAGATCTGTTCCTTACTCCTTACAGGATTATTCCTTTTTTCCTCTCCTATTGTCATAATTTCTCAAGACTATTACATGATTCTTGGGTAGCATTAGTCAATTATCCTTTGGTGTTCCTCACTCAACACCCAGCATGACACACAAATCTTCCCTGAACGTTCTGTGAGTCCTCACTGCACAGCCAGCCCGTGACAACACAGCAATTCCCACCAGAAACAACAATTACAACAAGAACAGGCTAATCACAAGTATCACCAATTGGGCAAACGAGTCCCAGCAGGACTACAGGTGCACATCTCAGCCATGTCATGACATAGATGGCCAAGGGCTGAGTGCTCATGAGCCAGGACTCAAGGGCTCTATGAGTTTCTCTTCTATTAGAACAAGCAGTGGTATAATTACAACTGCCTGATACATGTGCAGTGATGTATTCTGCAAAAACAGGCAGCAGCTTTCTGAGGAGGGCACTCTGAGCAGGAGATCACCACCTCTCCTCTGCCTGCAAATTGTAGAGGCAACACTGGTCTCAGAACCTGGGGTTAACTTGGTTGTTTTTCCACTTCCCTTCCTTTTCTAATTATTTTGTTTCATCGATGCAAGGGAACACCCCAAGTATGAACTGGGAAGTAGCACTGCAACCTCTTGATTTTAATCCCACAAGCCTGTATTATTTTTCGCTCTAAAGCTCCAGCTCCTGGAGCTGCACACATGGGAGTGGTGGCAAAATTTCAGCAACAAGAACACTACTGGCTTCCTGGGTGTGTGTCCAGAGGGCCCTATTTCCAGGGAACTGCACGGTTTTGGTGACCAGTTCAGAGTTTTTAAGTATCCAGACAGAGTTGTTCTGAGCTTCCCCTTTGGCACCTCGTCCAGGCACAGCCCTGCTGTCAGAACACAGCAGGTTCTGCATCAGAGGGCAGGTGCTCAGGTACCTGGCTCACCTGTACAGAAACAGTACTCAGTCGCACATGGGCTGGGCTGTTGACCCCTTAAATGGCTGAACAGTCCTCAAGAAAGTACTTGTGACCACCTCTTACTACCAAAAGATCTTTCAATCCAAGAGTCCCAAAGACCCTGCAAAACCCAGCCCAGAGTCAAACCCCAAGCCCTGAGCGAGTCCAGAATGCAGCACAGAAAAGGACAACCTACAGCAGTGTTTCCAACAGATGAAGCCAGGAGGCTGTGCAAGGAAGAACTGCAAACCCAAGAGCCGCCTGGCACAGCACCCTCAGCCAGAGGCACCCAGCCCAGCCAACACCACCGCCTGATGCCTCGTGCCCCCAGACCCCAGCACTGCTCCCACCAAGAGAACACCTCTCCTCCAAGGCTGCAGGGAGAGGTAACACAACTCCATGCCAAACACAAACACAGAAGAAATAAGCATGTTTTCACTTTTATTTCTGAAGTTCTAACCCCAACAGCATGGTTTTCTGACACTGTCTGGAGTCGACAAGCAAACAGAAGCAGAGTGTGGGAGCAGAAATTCAAACAAATTTCTGTCAAATTCACCTAACTTATGGCTCAGGGAGAGAAGAACATCTTTTTCTCCTTGAGGACATTTTCTTACTAAACTTAGGGTATTTTTCTAACATTCTCATGAATGAAAGCAAGATTTGGCAACTTGGAAAGTAAAAATTTGTTTCTGCTTTGCATTTTCTACGATAAAACTAATTTTGGTTGAAGGAAAGTAACTTTTTAATTGGATTTAGGTTCAGAAAGAAAAAGGAAAAAATGAAACAAACAACAACAACAAAAATATCACTCCTCATACAGCATACTAGATCCACTTGTGAAGAAGGCCTTCTGAACCTCTGCGGTGGTGAGCACAAGAAATCTCACTCACTCTGCCCACAACTACTTCCAGCACCTTTTCAGAAGAATTACAAATTTTTTTCTACATCTTCTCATTTCCCACCATCAAGCCCATCCCACTAAAGAAAATCCCAGGCTTGTAAAGATACTGCTCCTTCCATCATACAGAGGTAAAAAGCAGAAGGATGCTCAGACAGGAAAGCCTGGCACTGCACCTCCAGGCACACAGGCTGAGAAGTCCATAGAGATGGAGGAGTCACCATCACCCTATATCCAGATATCAAGGCTCCACTAAAATCACGAGCACATCTTACCCACATTTAATTTCTGTGTCTTCCATGCTTGAGTATTTCACTGAACACACCTTGTTTCTGTCTCACAAGCCCACCTTAGACTGCACTGCAATTCTGAAACCTGCAAGGTTCTCCTGCCACTGCCATGACCTCCTGAGCAGCTTCATCTGCACAATGCTGACAGCCCACTAAGAGACCACACACAACACACAGAAACATCAGAAGCTCTCTGGACACCACTCTGGGCACAACAACCCAGGAGAACTCAGATCTCCTAAAGCTGAACACATGTATAAATCATTGTGCAAAAGAGGAGTGAATGTGTAAGAGGAAATACCAGAAAGCACAGCTTCACCCAGGGAGGTTTGGGTTTGTGTGCTAAAGTTTGTGGTTCAGTCCCAAGAGGGCTCCAAAGAAATGGCCACAAGCACCAGCAAGCTGCCTGGAAGGGTTACCTGCTCCACAGCCAAGCACTACAAATTACATTATCATAGGCTATGACTCATTGGAGAAATATTGATAAAAGAGAAAGCTGCTTTTTAAATAAGATGAGGAAATGTAAAAAAATAATTGCACAAAAATTTCTTTGGCTGTTTAATTTAAACACTTTTATGCCTGAGGGTCCAAATGAATATACTGAGATCTTTCTGTTCCTACAGCAATCACGTAGTTCCTGCTATTACTGCTAATGACTTTAAACCAGCACACTTAAGCAGAGCTGTTACTTTATTTTCAGCCTTTGAGACAGGCAGGAGTGGAAGTGATAACACCGGGGGAGGATGGTGATGACAGCTCGTCAGGACAAGCATATGTCAGTCTGGAGAGGAGCTAACGAGGGCTGGCATCAGGACCTCCAACAGGGATTTCCAGACACATCATATCCCATCCCGCCAGCCCAGGAGCTCATCACCTTCACGACAGCAAGCAAATCCAGTCTGAATTAACAGCAAATTTCAGAGTTTCTCCAGTGTAGTCTTGGTTCTGAATTTGGTAGCACAGGAACCTGACTCAAAGCTCAGTGTTAAACCAGCTTAATCCTTTCTGGTGGCTTCCAGCAGGTGAGTCACATTTCTGAACAGGGCTGCGTGGCTAATATGCTATTTGGGGCCCCCTCGAGCAGCAGCACAGCAGGGGGAAGGACTGGGGGTTCCAGCCTTCAATCGGATTTGCTTGACAACAACAGTTATTGGTGGCAGGGCTGTACAAGTCACAAACCACCCTGTACTTCTGTCCACACCTTTAAACGTGAAAGCTGTGGTTAGGAACTGCGCTGAAGGTCTCCTCATCCTCACCTGCTGGGAGGATGGTCAGACTTGCCTTAGACTGGACTGAGCTGCATCGTCAGGTGCCACATCACCTCCACGGCTGCTTCACTGAACATTATGAGGGAGCAGTGGGATGAAGTTGCGTGGGCTTATGACTGGTGGCCCATTCTGTGCCAGAAACCTGGCATCATCCCAAGTTCCAGGGAAAACAGAAAAAGCCCAAAATTTTTCCCAAAGCACAACTAACAATGCTTGGCTCTCACACTGTATCATTCACAACAAGTTGATATATCAATGCTCTTCACAGTACCCCTTCTTACCAGCTCCTTCACTCACTTCAGTTTGCTGAGCAGCAGAACTGATGAATTCTGCACGTAGCCTACAGCCTACACCAAACACAACAGGCAACTTTCACAGACAATGCAATAGTGTCCCACTCCCCTTCCAACCAAGCAAACTCAAATACCTGACTGTCATCCAGCCTAACATTAGCTATTTATGTTTACACTATGATAAAAGTCCAAACAAAATCCACAAAGCAACACACAGGACCTCAACTCTGTTACTTTCACTTCCTTTTCTACAGTACTTTGAATCAGTTTCTATTACAGAATGTATTTTTTTGTCACGTCATGACAATCCAGAGAAGAAACAGTAATTTTGCCTTGGTATTTCTACTTTCTCTCTCCTCAGAAAACACAGTGTACTCAGTAGTTATTGTTTTACCTTCTGGAAAAGGCAAGGAAACTAACCACACACTGCAGATAAAATCCCATAGGCTTCCTACAGACCTCTCTGGTGAGGGCAGCTGCAGATGGTGAGATGGCAAGCACTGAGGTACCAATCACTGCCGATGTCAGGCTGTGAGACTGGATCTGCACTATACTGGAGTTCAGCAAACAAGTAAAAATTGACTAAGAAGAATCTTTGTACCAGCTTTTGCTGTTTAAAAAATACTATGATCACCCATCTGTCCAGGTATGTTATTAAGGATTACATTAGTGCAAAAATCACAGGCAGAGAAAAGTGCAGCCAGAACTGTGTTAGAATTTCTCTTGGAGCATATAACCTAGGTAAGTCCCAAAGAATGGAGCAAAAAATCCTTTCCCTTCTCTCCCCAAATATTGAGGAAATTATATGCAAGCTCTGCTGTGGAGAGCAGTGTTTATGGACTTAAAAATTAGTAACTTTGTCAGTACAGGTGCTACCAATACAGCTGTCTGGCGGTGAGGAAGCCAACCACAGGACCAGGGAGCTGGGGGCAACTTTCATTCCTACCTGGCTCAGTGCAGTTTCTGACGTAGGGCTGCCCCCCATCCTCTGGGCCATCAGTCGTGTTCTGCTCTCGTGCTTGCAGCAGCTGTCTGCCGCTCCACTTGTCACTGCTTTCCACCGAGTAGCTCAGGGCATCATCACCTAAAGGAAAAAAGCCATAGATACATGAGGAAAGGCAACTCCTGACTGTTCCTAAATGCCTGAAGCAGCCACATTTGCATTTCAAAAAACCTAGAGTCCCTCAAGTTAGAAAGAGTGGTGTTTCTAGCCCCACTAGAAAGGGGCTCCCCATCTCTCAGCAGTCAGGTGCATTCCTCCACAACTTAGTTCAGACTAGAATCTGAGCATCTGTGGTTTCACAAGAGTTGTAAGCATCAATCAGTTTAAAACTGGAATACTAGCCACTGTTCAAAATCAAACAACAACAAAAAACCCACAAACCACCAACACCTCAACTTACTACTTGTGCACACATTCCACTGCAGTTAGGGACCAGCAAAACTATGCTGAACTTTGCACATGCTCCTACAACACTGAGGCCATTTCTGCTCAGAATTACACCCAATTTGCTGCTGAATGAGGCCTCAGCAATACTGTGCTTGACACACAGTTTGGCAGGCTCCTCCAGGAATGACTAAACCACTGCACAGGTGCTGGGAAAGCTCTGCCCAGTGGAGCATGGAGCTCCTGAGGACAGCAAGGGCTGGGCACGGCAGCCACACTGAGCCAGCACCGCAGGGATCCAGGTATGGGAGCAATCGCTGTTCCCTCTTCATGTTCTGCTGTAAAGGTCAATCAGTCAATCACCAAAGGGATCAATAGGGATCCATGTCCATATCTTGTGCCGAAGCCCATGACATTGATGGAACTGCTCCTGGTGAAGTTGGCTGTGGTCCCAACAGCTCTCCAGTGCAATAGGAAGCCTTTATTTACCAATGTGAAATCTGCAGCTTCTTTCAGGTTCTGCTCACAAAGCATAAAGCAGCTGGTGGAAACATCTCTATGCCGGTACAATCATACTGGTTCTCAACACAGTACTCAGTAAGGCCAACTGCACCATTACTCCCATTCAGCACCACCTCAAAGCCAGAGAATGCCTACAACTCACTTTCACAGCGTCCCTTCTTCCAATCACCAAGAAACATCCACAAACATGAGGGGCATTACTTTGTCTCACTACTTCTGACTCTCCCCTTCAGCTTTGCCCTGGTGCTGCCAAGCGAAGCTCTATTTTAGCAATGGCAACAAAAACAGCTGGGTGATTTCCATGATACTCATGGCACAAAGCTGGTCAGCCTTGGACATGCCACATGTGTCTAATCAGCTGGACACACACGCTCATGTGTCAGTTCCACACATCCTATGCCAGTTCAAAATCAGGGGAGGAAGGGAAAAACAAAAAAGGAGGCACCTGCTTTGAGCACGCACAGACACCAAATCAGCTCTCTCAGAACAGAGACCTTGAGCTCCTCGAATAACAAACAGCATTTGAGAGGGACTTCTGCCCACCAACCTCCATCCTACCAAGCAGAACATCAGCTCTCTCAGACTTCTGAACTATTTCCAGTTTTGCCCAGCACTTTGGAGACAGACCACAAGCCAAAAGTGAGATTAAGATCTTGGGGCAATGGCTCAGAGGGGGATTAAGGACAAAAGAAAAGGTTCTCTGCAGGTCCCAACCCTTTTGTTAGGTTTCCTGGCACATCCCAAGGAGACAGGTGGCTAATCTGAGACTTGTCTATCTTGCCCAGATCATGGTTTGCTCAGGCAGCTCCATGTCATGCTACCAGCAAGGAGGCAACACTTGGGAAGGGGCTGCCTAAAAATCTGCATCCCAGGCCACCAGGAGTGACTGGGACCAGCATTCCCATTACACACAGGAGTCAACTGGGTGCATGTTTGGTGAAAGAGCCACAGGTGTACCGGCAAAAAACCCCACTTGGTCAACTAAATGTCATCATTCAAAGCTTCAAGCACTTTGTCCTTACCATGCTTTACAAATGTTAGAGAATGGACTTTGCTGTCAGTTTAGTCTGTAAGCACCAGTAAGACTAAGCTGATAAAAGTGGACTGCATTTCCCAGAAGGAGCACAAGCCACAATGCAGCATCAGACACCTCCCAGAACAATAAACACTCTGGTAACCTGAGCAAAGCAGTTTCAGTTCCACATACAAGCTGCTTTTCAAGTAGAGGAATTCTTCTCCAAGTAGCTGATGCTTTACTGTGTGTCACTGCACAGAGGAATGGCACAAGGGAGAACACATGGACTGCCACAGCCCCAGGGCTCTGGAAGAGCCTCTCCTGATCCCTCCACTCCACCTTGGAAGGCAAACTCTGCTGATCAAGGGGTTAAGAAGATCATTTAAGGTGACTCTGGAAGTGGAAAAGCTTAATTTGGCAGTAGCAGTGTTTGTAAAGGCTACATCCAGCACTGACAAAAGTCAGCATAAAGAGGAGCAGAACTGGTCCACAGCTGAGCTCAATGGGATGGCTGTGACTTACACCAGGAAAAGCTCTCCTCTGGTACCTCCAGGTTTGAGCAGGGCCAGCTGGCCCACAGTAGGACTTACAACTCACTGCCCCCCAAATCCTGCCTAAGGTACCTCCACTCTAAAACACATTTTGGTGAGCAGAGCAATAAAAAACAGAAGATTGAAAAAGCATCTCTAAGGTTTAGCCTTGCAAGGATTTCCCCATGAAGACAGGGACACAACAAGATGTTAGCCTTGCTAACAGGGACACTTCACAACACATAACAGGGGTCCACGCTTTCCCACGTGCAGGCACCAGTCTCCCCATGGGGTGGTGGAGGCAGCTCAAGGGCTGTCCTGTAGCACCATCTACACTCCCCCCACCTATCCAGAACACAACTCAAACCCAGACTCATGTGGAATTTGGCAGTTTCAGTGAAAGAGGTATTGACTCTCAGCTGCAGTTTAACCCCTCACACATGGCTGCCTGTACAGCAGGGACCTCACTTGTCCTGCTGGACACAGGGCCACTGTGGTTTTGGCTTGCCAGCATCTCTCCCCACTTTAGGTGCTGGCACAGGGCACAATCACCAGGGACATCACTCGGGCCATAGCATCCTATAATAGGGCTGCCAGCAACCCAGGCCACCACAACCATGGCCAAACTCTTCTTCCCAAGGAAAAGTTATAAAAAGAAAGCTAATGGTTTTCTTCCTCAAATGCAGTTATTCAGGATTGTATGACTTTTAATGGGAAATACAACAAAGACTTCTTTTCATTTCCTCAGCAGAGGTGAAGACTGCTAAACATCTCCCATTAGCTACACTGCTATTTGGGGCAGGCCAGATTGAACACTTTTCCTATGAATGTTCTAGCTGCTGGCTTCATACTGAAATACTGTGACATCCTTTAAAACTTTGCTACAATAGAGAATTTTTCCAAAGTTCTGTACCACAGCATATTTCGAAGTGAGTGAATTATTTTTTTTAAGCACTGAATGTTGCCATAAGGTATTTTCCACAACTCCAATTACCCAGCACCAGTTTTACATTACACACTCAGAACATGGGTTCTGGAGAGCTTTACTTGCACTTCCTCCCAGAGATATTCCCATGGACAAGTAGTACATGAGTCATTTTTCCCTGTATCTGTGCCTGCTCTGCATTTCAGAACAGAACTCAGACAATGCAGACGGTGCATTTCCAGTGGCCACATCTGTTTACATAAGACAGGCAGCACACGAGTGTGTATCTGCTGGCAGCTCCTGTCCCTGCTGGGCTGGGGTGGCAGGCTGGTGAGAACAGCCTCTCCAGCAACATCGTTGATCTGTGCCACTTACGATCACGAGAATAAAAGAGTGGAAAGAAGAACTGATCAGATTGCTCAGAACTCCTGAAAACGCTGTGTGTGACCCAGATCTCCACGGGGGAGCACAGGAGCTCCTTACACTACTCCAGATGGCTCTAACTGGAGTTCACAACTTTCAGCACTGCCAAAACACAGCCAAACACATCCTGGCTGCACTTTCCAGCACAAAGGACACTATTTTACAATGGTATACAACACCCCCATGTTCCCCAATTGCACTCTGATCTCACAAGTGCATTTATTTTCATCATCAAGGCACAGGAACCCCAACAAGCCAGAACAGCAGCAGAAACTTGGAGCAGACGTTCAGTTTCTAGTGGGGACAAAGGAAGTTGGTGTGGAGCTGGGGGTCCTCCTGCTCCTCCACAGGACAGTGTGGGAGGCCTTTGCACGGTTGGCCAGCATGCCCAAGCCAGCCAAATGGGACCTGAGCACCCAAACCCACTACTGGGAGAGGTGCAGAAACTCATCTGCCACAGGGAAGGGCTCAGCCCAACAATGGTGAGCTGCAGAAAGGCAACTAAGATGGAAGGTGCTCATGGAGCAGCAAAACAGAGCATGGAAGAGCCAACAGGCTGCTGGCTGGCTCAGCCAAGGGGACAGCTCTGTCACCAGCACCTTTCCCTGGCAAAATGCACTGCTGTGCAAGGCTCCACAGAGCTGGCAGGTATCCTCAGCTCTGACAATAAACTACTTTCTAATGCAAACTGCTGGCCAGAGCCAAAAACAGCACACTTGTCCAAAATATGCTTGCTCTTCCTTCTCTCTCGTCTGTCCCTTTTATCTGTTGTTTTCATGGTGGCAGTTTTGGATTTTAGAGGGCTGGTTTCACAACCAGCTGAATTATCTCGCTCTCCCTGAAATTTTCCTACAGTGAAAACAGCAGGGAAGAAAAAACCTGGACCAAGCAAGCACAAGCTTACACATCAGGCTATTGCCAAGGCGAGGGAGCAGTGATGTGGTGACCTCAAAACAGACCAGGTGAATCCTCTGAGGAGCAAGACTCAGCTAAATTAACTGCAGCATTGCTCCACAGCTGTCCTCCCATGTGTCTGTCCCTGTGGCAGCTGGGCCCAGACCTGCAGGGATGTGTCCAGCCAGCCCCTGCATACAGGTCTCTCCTACCACCAGACCTGCTGTAGACCATCACCACATAATCTGTGCTTGGGATTATGTAAGCATTAAGCAACAGTCACAGATGGATTATCTTTCTTCATAGACTGATTTGGAAGATGCTTTCCTTCCCAAATCAGCAGCAGCAAAGACCATAAATAAAGTATCCTCAGGGGAAGGTAAAAAAAACCAAACCAACATAAACTGCCCAGAAATCCTACACCTGGCTTTGACAAGCAGCCTGCTCCTTACATCTGATTCCAAAGCTGTCTTTGCACACATCCTGACCTAGGTAGCAAGGTGTAGAAGAGCAGGGAAAGCACACTGCCAATATCTGTCAATACCTGTATAACATGAGTAAGACACCAAGGCCCAAGACAAGGTGCAGGCACTTACCATACCGGGCAGGGTTCCTGCACCAAAGGCCCCTTTGCCACATGCCCTCCCAGCTATTTTCTACTATTTCCCAGCAATTTTTACTATTGCAACAACACAGCATCAGTAGGGTAAAACTAACCTGTCTCACAACGGTCTAATCCCAGCTCACACTCCCTCTTAGTGGGTGAACAATCCTGCACTTAATGAATTCTGCTTCACAATGATAGGACCATTAACAGGAAAAAACAAACCTGCAGCCTGCACAAAACCCCAGGCACAATTACACCCCAAACACTTCCAGGTCTGCCACAGAAGTAACTACAACCTCACTTAAAGATCCCAGTCTGGCTCTAGAGGAGAATCACAGACCTGAAGGAGGGAACCACAAGTCCTCCTGTTCCCCTACCAATGACCACATAGTCAACCTCTGTCCAAACCAACCCTCCTCTCTGCCAGTCTGAAGACTCCTTCAGAGGCACGAGAGGCTGCCTGCCTGAGCCCAGAGCCGTGTCCCAGCCTCAAATATACCACATGTATTACAAATGCTGCCTCTGTGGCACTCCTCTCTCATGTGCACCCTCAGAGGAGCAAGGCAGAAGGCCAGATACCCCTCTAAGAAACAACACAGCCCCAACACTCCCATGCACTTACCACCTTAGCAGCCAGTCTCCCTCACACAGCTTCCACACACCTCCAGAGAGAGGCTCACCAGCTCCCTCTTAAAGCACGCAGAGCCCACCAAGGGCCCCAGGAAGCTTTTGCCCCTCCCAGCCTAACAAGCCCCAGCTGAGCACTGCTCACAGCCCAGCTGCTGGCAGGAGAGCAGAGTATGCTCTGAAGGTCCAGCATCTCTACAGCTCTCACAGCAACAGCTAAAGTGTGACTTTGGGCTTATTGTAACTCTGGAAAGCTACCTACCATCTGAAAATGAAGTTTCCACATGCATTCTGCTGGGGTCTGCCTCTGCTCCCGCTCTGCAGGCAAAGAAAACTTCAAGGTCAGGCAGTGCTTGGTAGAAATGCACTCATGGCTCATCAAGCTCCAGGTGAAGTCCATGCAGCACTTGACAAAGCTAAGCTCAGGGGACAGGAAAGTATCTGTGAGAGATGAACAGACTCCTCAGGAAACCCTGGATTTCTGCATGCACTTCGCCATTCCAAAGTGTTTGGTTTAGGCTCAGTTAAGTGAAGATAAATTTCCTGTTCACTGTCTTGTGCCAAAAACTGTCATTGAATATGTAATTATTCCAGGCTTTCTTGATTGTTCATTACCAGTTTGTGCAGAAACTTATGTTTTCTTTAATATTCATAGCACTTTGTCCATTAAATTGACCATTCCTTTCCTCTTGATTTACATCTAACTTCAAAAGGAACAGTTCAGCACCTGGTAAAAAACACCACGGTTTACATCTCCCTAACGTGCCTCCTGTGACTCGGCTCCTGTCTTAACTAAATAAGGTGGTTGTTCTTATGAAAATCCTTTCAGGCATTTAATACCTTCCCTAGTTTTCCTGTGATGTACCTCTCTGACTCTGCTCAGACCGCAGGTGATTCTCAAGGTGGCAGTTTCCCACAACAACTCTTGGCACTTTTAACCTGATTCTCTACTCTGGTTTCTCAGGGTATCTCACTCTCTGCTGGCACTCTCATCTCATTAACATTTCACCTGGCACAAGTGGAAAGTCTAGACACTGTTGACATGATCTCTGCTGCTTGGCAGCCAGAGTGCCTGGCATGATTTTCACAGCACCCTGGCATGGCACATCTTCCCTGAAAGAGCTGCTGCCCATTCCTTCTGCCCTGTGACATTCCAAACATGAAACAGTTTCCTAATTTCAGCTAGCAAACTCTGCTTTTGGCTCCTCCTGCTTCTGTGGCTGTCACAGAGAGGAATTTCAGCGGTAGCTAAAGCACATCCTTCTCAGATGCCAGCACTTCTCCCCTCCTCTCCCCCTCCACTCCCCACCTAATAAATAGAGAGGAAATTCTCAGAGGCAGAAAATGAAGATGGGCAGCAACTCCCCCTCCCTAACATGTCTTCGGGGCAGCTCCTCTCCCTGACCAACCTCCGTCCCAATCATCTCCCTCTGCTCTCTGTGTGGGATGCCAGCAATCCCTAAGCACATCCAGACTCCCTGCTCTTTCCTTTTCCTGCATTTCACCAGAACATCCCTTCTTGGAGAAGGCAGGAATCACAGCAGCAAGAGCATGCTGCAAGTGCCTGCACCACAAGTCATCCAGGCCATCACAGGCTGCCCTACTAAACCCATGCATCACAATTTTCCTTCTTCATGGTAGACAGGAAAAAAAATTACCAGCAATTTATTAAAAATAACCTAAAACTGATTTTCCATCAGTAACACTGAGACTTTTATATAGTTCCAAGATCCTGTAGCTGCTTGAACCTGGAACTCATGACCTTACAAGGCTGAAAAAACAGTGCTTGAGAGCCTCACTGTTACTAGACAGACCTTTGTTTCTCAGAGTGCTTGGGTAACATGTTACAGAAAGAGTGTAACTCCCTGGAGAAGGCATTTACCTTTCAAAAAGCAGTGAAAAACGGGTTATATTCCAAACCTCTGTGTCAGAGACAAATATCTGGGGTTTGTTTGGGGGGTTTGTGCTCAGAGGCTGAACAGTCACTGGTCCTTCCCCCACATTTATGTATTTCTCTCCTAATTTTGGGCTGACAGAGTGGGAGGAAAAGACGGTTCTGGGTCAGATGAAATGTTTTAATCAACCTGAAAGAAAGTATTTTTATTTTGTTTGGCTTGTCCTCTTTCACACTTTTAGCTAAATATAATTCTGCAGAATTAAATTTAGTCTGAAAGTACCATAAAGACATGCTGGGAAAAGAAACATAGCAGCTCTTCCTCCTTCCCCTCACAAACAAAAAAGGAAAGAAAAAAGGGAAACCATGACTTTTTCCCAGTTAAATTCTGAAGAATATGAAACGTGACACCCTCGTGCACAGCAAGCAGGGCGCTCCCAGGGATGGTGGCTGGAACAGCCTGTTGGGTCCTGTGAGCACTGAAAATAAGCCACCCCTTCCAGGAAAGAAAGAAAAGGAAAAAAGACTGTCATAAGCTCTGACTCCCGTCTGGTATCTATGATGATGGGGAGCCATCACAAAAGAAATTTTTTCATGCTTTTCTCCACAAAAGATAAAGAAAAAAAATGGATCTTGCAAAAAAATAAACATGCATAATGGAAAAGGGAGCTTTTGTGTCCAATTTCAATACAAACATGTTTTTCAAGTTAAAAAGACTATTTGTCCTGTTTCTTTGCCTTACAACTCTTTCCCCCTTGTGTTTCCCTGCAACAACACTACATAAATCTGTGACTGGTATTTGTTTAATCGTTGTTATTTACTGCTTCCACACGCGAGGCACTCTGAGCACAGAGACAAGCCCTCAGCCCGGACAAGACCTCGGCTCTGATATTGAACCCCACTGCTCAGTACCAAGGCTGGATTTGCTCCCCTAATGCAATGATGTGACATTGAGGAAAACTCACTGACAGCCAGGCAAGGGAGGACAGAGATGTGGAGGGTGTGTGAGGGCCCCCACAGCCCTCACAAGCCAGTGCTGAGCTGTCTCCTCTGACCACCTGCTACCGTGGCATGGCAGAACCGCAGTGGGGCGAGTACAAGAGCAGGGACTGAAACACAATGAAAGGGGAGCGTGGAGGAGCTGGGGACTGTGAAACAGCAGGTGGTGTTGAGGGTGTGAATCCAGGCCTTGGGAGCAGCGGTAATTCCCTTTATTCTGTATCTGTTCAAAAACTATGAGATGATTTGTAGCAAAGACAAGAACATGCTGAAGGGCAGCCGCTGGCTTCTCTCTGAAACTGAATTCCCCCGGCACTAATGCATCTCTCTTGTTCCCACTGCCTGGGGCTGAAACTAACACCAGAGAACCAGAGCCCCCACCAGATGCTTCAGATGTTCCATGGTGTGTGTGGTCCTTCAGGAACTCTGCTCCCTGCCACTGGCCAGCAAGTGCATCTGCTCTGGCACTGCCCTAAGTCGGCCACACGAAATGGGCCCCAAGAGCAGGAAAGAGCATCCATCAGGTGTCCTTGCAGAAAGCCTGGTTCTGCAAAGCCAACAGAAGCACAAGCCTTCCTGTGCTCCTCGATCAGCAAATGAGCAAAACAGTAGTACTAATAAATCTTCCAGATGCTATCAGCATCTCCTATCAACACTCAGCATCAACCCTTCCCACCAGCTCTTCAGGCACCAAACCTGTCCTAGTGTAACCAGGAAAGGGTCCCCGCTCCACATGCAGGTCTCTGCCCTCATTCAGACTGGTCTGTGTGTTGCCAAGCCAGGCTGAAAATTATCTCAGTCACAGAGTGTTTTCCCTACAGTACCCACTTAATTAAATATTGAAAGAGCTATTACCTTTCAGGGATGCCTGTGCACTGGCTGTGTCCATTATTTATAACATAATATATTCATTATGCATTTTTATCTCATGCTCCTATCTGAGGATCTCAGAATAGGCCCTTAAACACAATTTTAAGCAATTAAACCTATCTTAATTACAGAAAATATATATGGAGGCCTCAGGACACCTCTCTCTCATATTTATTAGAAGTAAGTAAACATTTCTAAAAAAAATCTGGTAGTCAGGAAAGAGAAGGACAAAGCCCAGCAGCCAGGGGAATCACAGAACCAGAGCCAGATACATTTCAATCAGCCAAGGTGAAACTGCCAGCTTCAGCTATCTGGAAAAAGTAAGTCATGTCCTGCCGCAGGTTCCTTCCCATGACAGGTTCTGCTAATAAACCACACCACCCGTGCTGCCTCCTCTCCTCCCCTTCACACTGATGGCCCAAACCAAGGCTTAGCACACCAGAGCATCTCCTGCCTCCTACAGTCCTCTCAGCCTCAGTCACCGGCACAGCCATGTTCCCAGTCAACAGGTGTCACCACTGAGCTGTCCCAGGTTGTCCCGTGTCCCTCCAGCAGGGAGCTCTTCCCTGCAGACGAATTTGGCTGTAAAGCCCAAGCTCACCTGAGCACAAGGGTGTCAGCTCCAGCTCCCCTGGGGAGGATGCATGTAGGGACAAAGGCATGTCATGGGGCAGGGAGTGCACAGCCACTGTCCTGCTCCTTCCACTCAGCTCTGGACCATTTGGGTCCCTTTACCCAGTCCCGCATGAGGGAATCAGCCATGGGACTACCTCCAGGCAAGAACCAGCTGCTCAGCCCTGCACCTCTCTGTTGTAGACCCCGAGTTTTAATTTAACTCCCATTCCCTCACCCATACCCAAACCATCTTAACGGCAACTGAAAAAGCTTTTCAAGGGCTTGGGGAAAAGGGAAAAAGAAAAGCATCTCTCACACATGGAAGAAGCATCTCGCAAAGTACCACAGATCAATAGCGAAAACTATCAAAAACGATCCTTGGTTTCCATGGCTTTTAGATTGGCCCTCATTAGGGTGACACCAGCACATGAGCCTGCCGAAGCCTTTCAAGGGGTTCTGTACTGAGGCTTGACTCAAGCTTGTAAAGACTCCTTTGCAGATCCCTGAAAAGACAGCCTGGATACAATCCAATGTCCAAACTGTGAACTACACTCTTATTTTTTCCACCTGGGGAATGTTCCCTACCTGCTGGAAAACAAGCACAAAGGCGACCTGAGCACAAACAGGTACCAGTCTCAAGTAGCACAGCAGCACCTCTGCCCCTCTCCTCTGAGAAATGGGCCTGGCCCGAAACATTCCAAAGTGTTTTAAGGAAATAAATAATGCTATAGAGGGGAAAAAACCTTTCTATTTTTAACCTGAGATCCTGGCACAAAAAGATAGCGCTCCACATCATCAGAATGAAGAGCTTGATGCTGTGCTTTCTTTATAAGGCTCTAAGATGGGCCAACCCTCCAAGAAGTGGTAAGCAATTCTTTATTTACCCTGAAGTGATACTCTGCAGACCCAGCTTTAATTCACTGCTCTGCTATTAGCCCATGAGGTGACCTTGGACAAGTTGTTCTGTCCAGATTCTCAGCTGGTGTCAGCTGGCACGGTGCCAGCACAGTCAATTTAAACAATTTGAGATGCCAGTCCCAGAGTCCTCAGCCTCCCTCTCCCAAACAGCTCTGCCACATGCACACAGCCCCGTGCCTGAGGTGCTTTGGAAATGCACACCTAGAGGGGTTCAGAGAACTCATGTTTCCCTTGGAAAATATATAACTTCCACTAAAATGAAACAAAAAGTCTTTCCCTTTCTTTTTTTTTATTTGCCTTATGATCAGGGCTTTAAAGACACTACTGTGCCCTGGTGAGACCCCACCCATCCAGCCCCAGGGCTACCAAGAGGAGAAGGACGTGGACCTCTCGAAGCAAGTGCAGAGGAGGCAATGAAGATGCTCAGAGGCCTGGAGCACCTCTGCTATGGAGACAGGCACTCCTGCAACTTCCATTTGGATCATTTCTTAACTCAAGAGGCTTTTACATTACTCAGTTACTTTCTTGGAAAACTCATCCACTTCTGAACAAGCTCGATTTGCTGCCTCCTCCACTTTTTAGTGCCAGAATAATTCCAAAGAACACGCAAATCAATCTATTTCACTTTGTCAGCAGTCAGCAGCAAAATTAACTTGAGGGGTTTTTTAAATGCCGTCTCCTCCCCCTCCCTCCTCTCTAATGCCACTGCTTTCTGAGGAGAAGCCCACCGCCAGCAGCACCATGCTGTGAGCACAAGTGATGGAACCTGTTGAACTAGCAAGCTGTATCTGACAGGTCACTGGGTTGGAAAGGAGCTCTCTGGGACAAGGGTTGTCTCAGCTCAGTTTTCACAAGGCCTGTGAGGACCCTGGCACTATCCCAGTGCACTCAGTACTGCAGCAAGATGGTCCCTGCTCACGGAGGTCCAAGACACCAAATCTGTGTCCTGCTAAAAGATCTGAAACATGGTGCCTTACACTGCTTACACTCAGCCTACATTCTTGAGAGGACCCTAACCCATTCCAGCCCATCCATCAATGACACCTCTCCTGGCTATGCAGTTCACTAGCAGGGTTGTTGTCCTCTACAGGGCTCTACAGCTTTCTCTGCCCCAAGCTCTACCACAGCACCAGGCATCCTTCTGCAGAGAAGGGAGCAGAACCTACAGGTCAAGTAGGATCACATCGAGAACTCTCATCAGCTCCCAAATTGCATGCCACTCACCGACCATGGAAGGAAGGCATTTAACAACTCTTTTCTACTTACCACCCTGGGAGTTGCACATCACACATACTTACTCCTTTTTAACGATAGAACTCCAACGCAATGAGCCTTTTTGTACATGTCATGGCACATAACCTCAACTGGCACAGCTTATGCTCTAAGAGCTTACACTCTTATTCCAAAATGAACTGCTGAACTGTCTCAGTGCATGCAATGTTCATTTACAAGAGTTTCTTTCTGTCCCATTCCCTCAAAAAAATACAGATCAGCTATCATGTAGAGGTGCACTGAGAATTGGAGGGTAGATCTCAGTGGAGAAAGCAATGTCCATGTAAGGCTCGCTTCTCCTCCTGCTTTCTGCTACAGGATGTTCTGGCCATCTTAGGGAAAAAAACCAGTTGAGTCTGTCCCTGAATGAGGATTATTTTAATAGCAGACCCTTCAGTTGTTTGTAGCTCGGTTAGCATGTTTTTGGCTTGCATACCAAGAAGATTCTTTTTCTGGACTTTAGCAGGCTCTTTCCCAATCAAGCCATCAAAACCTGTCTGCAGTTCTTGTTGGATAGGCGATGGCTGCTGCAGCAAATGCTGAGGATGAGCATTGACACCAACGTTCCCTTTAGAGGAGCTCGCTCAGCAATACCCAAACATGTCTTTCATGTCTTCAAACGCTGTGACAGACACGATACGCTGTGCTAAGGGAGACGCCCTGGCTGTGCACTTCAATCCCTCAGCCACCATGGGGCCACAGGAGACTTCCCGGGCTTGATCCATAAGGACATGACAGAACACTGCAGACTGGTGCAAAAACCCATATGCAGACCCGAGGTCCATGTGAGTCCGTCACTCCTGGGTGAGGAGAATCCCATGAACTTCTCTTGTACCTCGGTTTCCTTACTTTATAGTTCAAGGACATGCTTACTTGCCTCATTTCCTCCAACAGGACCATGGACTGAGGAATGGCTTGAAGTGAGGAAGGACCTGGTCAACCTCATACACACTCAACCCCACTTGAACTCAATCCCAGCACTTCACATGCCACACAAGTTAAGCCCTGGTCCCTGGCCTGCCTATGGACACACAAACACGTCTCTGAGCCCAGAGTATCACACACACAACTGGAGGTACAGCAAGGTCAGGCTGGGCTGAGCATCTCAGCCACTCCATACAGCTGTTCAGCTCACAGCTCTGCAGAGGACTGTTCCAGAACAATGAAATCCACACCTCCAAACCACTCCTGTCACTCCTTTGTGTGTAAGAATGTTATATGGAGGGTATATCCCCTTCTCAACACACACTCACATCCACTGACAGCACCCGTGCCCTGACCTGCCATGGCTAAGCTGAGCAAGAGGACAGTGCAGGGCAGGAGGTACAGCTCGAAACACGCTCCCACTCCCCTTGGCCATTTTCACTCCCCATCCAGGACCTGGAGACCATCTGCTTCCCACAGGCAAGGCTTATAGGCAGATGACATTCCATGTTTGCCAAAAGAGTCCATAAAAGGCAAATAAAGACCCAGCAAGTACTGTCCCACACAGCTTTCTCCCTGGACACCACATCTGGACTCCTCTTCAATGCGTCCCTTTTTCCAGAACAAGACCCAGGATTTCTCCCTAGAGTCCTTGGTACAGTCCCAGGGATATCACAAAAAAAAAAAAAAATCACCTTAAACATCTCCAGTCCACATCAAGCTTCAGATATTAGTCCAGCCTGGAGTCATCTCCAGATACTGTGGGCTCCTATTCATCAGCCCTTGTTGCTTGGATGCAACATCCCACCCTGCACTCTTTCCTTCTTTAGAAATATCAGTTTCCAGAGTCTTCTCAGCCTGCTCGTAAAGAAAAGCCTAACATCTAGACATTGTACCCATTTTATTTTTAAACCTGAGTGTTAAGCTGAGATCCAGCCACTTTGTGACACAAACATACCGACCTGCACCCATTTCCTGTCTTACAGAGGTACAGAGGCTCCTTCAATGTAGTTGGCTCCACTGACAAAGTAATGGAGGCCTCAACACCCTTGCAAATCCCCAGGTACAGCAGGCTCATCCCAAGACCATCTCCAGATCAAAGCAGCTCCATCACTATCATTTCCAAGATGACAAAATCAGGACTCAGTCTCACCTGACCAGACACTTTGCTGACTGCTGTGAAGACCTGACCTTCTGTGGAAGCTAATGCAAGAAAAGATAAGACAAACTTTGCCAGAAGACCAGACAGAGGCAGACAGAACTGCTCCCAGTGGGTTTCTAGTGGCTAACTGCAAACTCCCCACCTGGATGCCCTTGGCAGTAAATAACACAAGAACAAGCCTCTCAGGGCTGGAGGAATCCAACAGTCCAGCAAGGATCCCACAGGGAGAAGAGGCAGAACATCTGCAGCCCTTTAGGCTCACTCAGGAACCCATTCATGAGCTGCAAATTACACACATTTAGCACTTGGTTTCCAAAGGATTCCTCTTTGATGTTGTGAGCAATGCAAACCAGCCACAAAGATTTACTCACTTGTGTAATCCTTTTCTCCTGAGAGCATGTCTACAAGACAGGGTTGCAGTGGCAGGACTACAAACACCATGCCCACACCTGGGCATGCCCAACTGTTTCTTCCCATAAAGCCACAGCAGCGGAAAAAAATTAGGATGAGGTTACCAGTGGCTCTTGGCATTGGTCTGACTTGACTCGTGGTGATGGCAAAGGAAAGACTCAGAGCCCAACAAAGCCTTTGAACATCCCCAGTGCCTTCTAAAATCCCAAGCCTAAAGACTAGTCTATAGGAGGGCAAGGAAGACAAGGCTGGAAAAGAGTAAAACCTTTTTTTTTTTTTTAAATGCACCACTGCAGCTCAACTTCCTGGCTGTGGGCTGTGAGAAGTGGATAGGAGAGCACAGCCATGCCAGCACAGTGCAGCTCCACTGCTGTGCCTGCAGAATCCTGCAGCTTTGCAGGAGCTGCCAGAAGCTGCTGCACTGTCTTCGAAGCAAGGGCATTAACGAGGTGCATCCCTCAGGCTCTACACTCCGTGAACTACATGTGGTTTTCATTCCAAAACACAGAACTCCAAAGTTTTCAGGGTCAGGCTTCATGAAACCTAGCTCTTTTCTTCAAGTTTTATCTTGAGGAAGGCCCTATGAAAACTAAAATTGTTATGCTTTCTTGTGGACAAGAAAGCTAGAAGGGGTAACTTAAACCACTCCAAAGGAACAGAAACCAGAAAAGAACCCATGTGTTTTTCTAGCTATCGTAGGTGTGGAGCACAAACCTAGAAGGAGTAACAGCTGTTTAAGTCTTTCTGCCACTCACCCTCTCACAGCCTTGTGTTCACTCTGCAACCAGATGGGGTGACCAGCGTTCTTCTGTCCTCATGTCCTGCTGGAGCCAGAGCTCCCGAGCATCCTGCATCCACATCCCAAGCACCAAGATCCTGTGACTTCAAGTAGTGTGCCACAGTCTACCTCAGGCACCCAACTTAGGCAAGTTTGCCAGGCTGGCACGCAGTCCAGCACTTCCATAATGTTTTAAGTGGACTCCAAGAAGTACAGAGATCTGGACACTTTTAAGCCAGTTCTTCAGGAAGACCCTGCAGCTGGCCCAAACCCACAGCCAGTTGTACAAACCCTGCTCTATTGCTAGACCAAGAAGACACTGACAGGCAAGCACAGCTTTAAGCAGGCTCCCCCACGCCCCCTCCAAGCACCACCGTGTGCCCCATCTCTGCTGCTCCCCAAGCTGCTCAGCTGAAGAACTCAGTCGCAGTCAGCTGTTGGTGCAGGACCTTGAACAAGTACTAAATAAATGAACAAGTCATTTCCTGCAAGGCCAAACAAGTTCCCTGCCAAAGAGGTCACATACCACACTCTGGCCTGATGCCTCTCCCGAGCTTATGAGGGTAAATTCCCGTATCCAGGGGTCCAGCAATGACAGCATTACATCTGGGCTAGGATTACTCGCACTGAAGGTAGGATTACGCTCTGCTGAAGAGGTGAGGAAAACAACTGCTTTTGTGCTTTTATTGCGTGACCTCTAAAGTTCGGTTTGAGTTTCCTGGTTTGCACAAACTAAAACACTCAAATGAAATCGGGGAGTTTTCATTTAACTCCTAGTCAGAGGACCAGGGTCTGTCACACCGAGGTTCTACAGCATTATTTTGGTAGTAAGGAGATCTGTAAGGAAAAGCCCTCTCAGGCAGGGCCCATGACAAAGCGGTCAGGAGGAAACAGTCTACGTGGCTTATTCCAGTTTTGTGAGCTCCTCCAACCAGCACAGGGTGGAAGGTGGACATGCCAGGACCTTCTCTCCCATCACACCATTCAGGATCTCTCAGAGGCTTTCTGTGAATGCGTTTTCATGACATGGATGCTCTCGATCCCCACAGCCCACAAGGACCAGGAAACTATCAGTCCTGACAAAACAGCCTGAGCTTCGGATTTGGGGTAAGTCTCAGAGCCAGTCAGAAACACCTGGCAGGCCCTGCACCACCCCTCTGAATACTTCATTCCCATCAAGTTAAAGCAAGACTTACAAGCAACACAAATCTTCCGTGCCTGAATCACAGAGGCAACTCCACGTGCTTGGATGTGCCCATCCCCATGAGTAAGGGCTGCAGAATTGGACCCAGCTTTTCCTTACCCTCCTGACAAAAACACAGCAACATGGAAAGAAGAAAAGGAAAACCCATTTACTGATGCCCCTGCTATTTTTGCTGCCTGTGATAGAAAACTGGTAAAAGGTCTGGGTCAGAAGTCTCCCTTGAAAAACCTGAATCATTACTATTTGGAAGGTAGTCTCATATAATGAAATCTTCACTCCTTCCTCTCTTTAGAAGAGAGAATTTGAGTTAGATTGATGGGGGACAAAGAAAAAAAATAGAGGGGAAAAAAATAATTTCATGCTTCCTTTAGCTCTTTCTGCAAGGATAGCAGAGTCATGCAGTCCAGCAGTTGGTGGTTGGATTTGGGTTCTGCAGGGCTGTGTTTGATCTGTTACACCTCTCAGTTACCCATGTGACTTCCTTAACATCAGAGCATAACCACAGACTTACACTGCCTAGAAGAGAGAAAGAGGCCTCCCAGTGGTATGTTCACTGCCCCAAAGAACTACGTGAACTTGGATTTCTCCTTAATATGCATCGTACCCATTTCTGAAAACCTGAGCCTTGTGGAACACAGAGATCATTGGAATGAGCCTCATATAAACATTATAATGTTTTAACACTTTGTTTTTACATATCATTCAGCATCAGGAGATATCAAAGCAACTTGACAAAGAGCCTCATTTTCAAGACCCAGCCAAACAAGACATGGAGAAATGAAGTCCCTCAGAAAACCAGGGGGAGCCACCAGAAGAGAAACCCAGATAGTTTGTGCCCTGTCCCCTAGAGCTGCTCACTTACAGATGGTTTATCAACTAAGACACTGTGGTGACCTGCCTCTTCAGAAGGGTTCTAGCCTATTTCCTGTGGGGAGAGGCAGTACATTCAGCTCACAGAGGAGGCTCTGGCACCTCACACCCCTCTGCACACACAAGGTCACCACCAACCTGAAAAGCCGTGCTCCTCTGGATCCAGGCTGTGGCTGAAATGGTGCCTGAGGGCAAGGGGACTAAGAAAAACAGCAGCATTAAAAACGACAATGTAACACCCAGAAGATGATTCAAGCCTCAGGTCACCAAGTTGGATCACATCTCCACATGAAGGCTCTCTAGGAGCAGCAGTCACTCCAGCAGCCCCACTGCACCCCAGCACAGCCCATGCCACCATCGGTCTCTGGCAGCAAAAGGGTGCAAGTGAGCAGCACCCAGTGAAAACCACCCTAGAGCATGGGGCAGCAGGGAAGGAGGTGCCACTCAATACCAAACCACCGCAGTCTAGTCCAAAGTTTGTGCTGCACCAAAACCCCCACATTTTTATGTGGGAAAAATACTGAAATAGCTAAATGGCAATACACCTTTCCACCTCCTAACCACAACGCAAATGCCAGGGAGCATCAGACTGTAGGTGAGATTCCTCAAAGAGCTCAGTCACTCTGGGCCCATGTGGAGCCAGTGGATGCAGTGGGCACTGTGGAAAATTTCCACCTGTAAACTGATTCTTCTTGTCGCTCTCAGCTCTGAGTGGTTGCACAGGGCGCAGGGTCTACTGTGCCAAATGCCATTTCTCATCTCTCAGATTAATTTTAAGCAAACTCTGATGACAACAGAAGACAGGTTCCCAAACTGAAGCTGAACAGCAAAAGCCCCAACACAAGTTTGCAGCACCAGCTGGGAAACGTTTCGGCAGTTCAAGCAGAGCACAGACAAATGTACCTGAGGCACTGACATTTATAGCTGATGGAGCTCCCTGTCCATCAGCAGGGACCCCAAAACAACTGCCCTTCAGGGAGAGGAGTGCACTCTGTGGCAGTTTTAAAATAGGCCTGAAATTCACCATGTAATCTACAACTTCTCATGAGGCAGAGGCAAGCAGCACCAGCCAGGCTGCTCTGCTGGAGATGGATCATCTTCCTGCTAACACAAAGGGGGAAGAGAGCACAGGTCTGGCACACACCTTTGAACTAGCAGCCCCGAAGTTTAGGTAAAGGAAGGATGAATATTGGTGACACACATCCGCATCTACCACGCAGGCAGACTTCAGCATACTTCAGTACATGCATACACTCCTGTTTACTTACAACGATGCTCATGTCTTTCCTGGCCTTACTCTTCAGAAGCAATCACCACGTACGTGAGAAAAAGCTTAAGTTTTAAAAGACATGTACAAAAAAGAAAGACAATTAGATTAACTTGAGGCCATGCAAATCTCGAACCTTAAAAACCCATCCAAACATTGCTACACTCCACAAGAAACACTGCATTCATGCCTTAGTCGGTGTTTGTGCTCTTCCTGAAACATCACAGCATTCCTCACACCATGCTGGACACCGTGAAACCCTTCAGACACGTCTGTTTATTTTAAAAGCAAATCCGAGTCACGGAGGGGTCCTCTGTCCTTCGCTTAAAGGAAAATAAGCCTTCCCTAAATTCTGCCTACAGTCCAACAGCTGCAAAGCAAAACGCGAACCGCTTCCGACCGTCCCGGGCGCAGCCGGTGCGGGGGCACCCCGGGGCCGAGGGCACCGTCCCCCTGCTCGGCCTCGCAGGGCGCCCCCGGGACGCTCCGGGGCACCGGGCGGGCCCCGCTCCGCCCCGCTGAGCCCCCTCCGACCGCCCGCAACTTGCGCTGCCTCCGCTCCGGGGCCGCACAGCGCCCTGCCCGGGGAGCCGAGCCCCGCACGGGGCGCCCNTGCCCCCAGTCACTGCCCATTGCCCCCGGTCACTGCCCACTGCCCCCGGTCACTGCCCACTGCCCCCAGTCACTGCCCATTGCCCCCGGTCACTGCCCACTGCCCCCGGTCACTGCCCACTGCCCCCAGTCACTGCCCATTGCCCCCGGTCACTGCCCACTGCCCCCGGTCACTGCCCACTGCCCCCAGTCACTGCCCATTGCCCCCGGTCACTGCCCACTGCCCCCGGTCACTGCCCACTGCCCCCAGTCACTGCCCATTGCCCCCGGTCACTGCCCACTGCCCCCGGTCACTGCCCACTGCCCCCAGTCACTGCCCATTGCCCCCGGTCACTGCCCACTGCCCCCGGTCACTGCCCACTGCCCCCAGTCACTGCCCATTGCCCCCGGTCACTGCCCACTGCCCCCGGTCACTGCCCACTGCCCCCAGTCACTGCCCATTGCCCCCGGTCACTGCCCACTGCCCCCGGTCACTGCCCACTGCCCCCAGTCACTGCCCATTGCCCCCGGTCACTGCCCACTGCCCCCGGTCACTGCCCACTGCCCCCAGTCACTGCCCATTGCCCCCGGTCACTGCCCACTGCCCCCGGTCACTGCCCACTGCCCCCAGTCACTGCCCATTGCCCCCGGTCACTGCCCACTGCCCCCGGTCACTGCCCACTGCCCCCAGTCACTGCCCATTGCCCCCGGTCACTGCCCACTGCCCCCGGTCACTGCCCACTGCCCCCAGTCACTGCCCATTGCCCCCGGTCACTGCCCACTGCCCCCGGTCACTGCCCACTGCCCCCAGTCACTGCCCATTGCCCCCGGTCACTGCCCACTGCCCCCGGTCACTGCCCACTGCCCCCAGTCACTGCCCATTGCCCCCGGTCACTGCCCACTGCCCCCGGTCACTGCCCACTGCCCCCAGTCACTGCCCATTGCCCCCGGTCACTGCCCACTGCCCCCGGTCACTGCCCACTGCCCCCAGTCACTGCCCATTGCCCCCGGTCACTGCCCACTGCCCCCGGTCACTGCCCACTGCCCCCAGTCACTGCCCATTGCCCCCGGTCACTGCCCACTGCCCCCGGTCACTGCCCACTGCCCCCAGTCACTGCCCATTGCCCCCGGTCACTGCCCACTGCCCCCGGTCACTGCCCACTGCCCCCAGTCACTGCCCATTGCCCCCGGTCACTGCCCACTGCCCCCGGTCACTGCCCACTGCCCCCAGTCACTGCCCATTGCCCCCGGTCACTGCCCACTGCCCCCGGTCACTGCTGCTGCCCCTACAGACTCCACTGAATGTGGAGTGCTGTGCACACTGAAGGGAACAGCTGCCTCTGCAGGGCCCGCAGTTGTGCAGGGACACCACTGCCCAGGAAGGGCACTGGAGTTATATGACAGATCTACATTTTTGTCTGGAAAGCCACCTGCAGCTGAGGTGAACAGAGGAGTAGAAGGAATATCTCTGTTCCCTGTTTCCCAAGCGCTGCCATGACTCACTGTCGTCACTACCACTATCAGTATTTTTGATCAGTTACTAACCATTCCCCCTAAAGAGGATCTCATTCTTGGGGTACCATCATCAGTGTCTTGTGATTCTGAACTTGACCAGCACATCAATTTCCAACTCTGCTCTTGTACCTTTACCAGTTGTGCTCCTACACACAACTGTAGCAACACCGGTGTTCCTGCTGATCCCGTAGGCAGAGCCAGCTCCCATCCAGACAGTAAATGAAGTTAACAACTCACCCAGGACGTAAATATGGAAGATGTGTTTTGTTTTGGTTTGTGTTTTTTTTCCGGGTAGGATACACTCCCTTCCCCCTGGCAGGGCAGGTTTTATCCCATGGTAAACAACTCCAAAACCTGTAGTGCTGTCAAACGCTACAGCAAGTCACCCCAACTTACGAAAGAGATCTTGGCTGTCCCACTGCTGGCACCAAACTGATGCCATGGGAAAGTAAACAACCCACTGTGGGGTGAGAGGAGTTTGGGGCTGAACGTCCCCACTGCTGACATGACAGAGCACTACTACAGAACTCCCAAAATACTCTCTTAAATATAAATGCCTCTTTGAAGACTGTAACTTCTTGAAAATGTGACCCTGAAAGCCACTGAAAAATCATTACTTTCCCCTCCATCACAAGCCTGCTCTCATCCCATTGGAGGATTGCTTGTAAATACCAGGTGTGAGCTTGCTCTCTGGAGAATTGAGACTGGGAATATCTGGAAAGCCTGTGAAGCTTAGAAACAAATTTCCCACTCAGAAATACAAAGTAATTTAACAAATTCCTTATTAGCATGGTGAGTACTAGCTCATGAAACATCTCCATTTCTGGGGAGCATAAGACAGGAGAATTTCCTCTTCCACTAACAAGCTGGTGTGTGGGTGGAACAGTCTTTGAACTGCCCCGTCTGCAGAAGGAAACAGAAGAAAGGGAATTGCCATGGGTGTTACTCTTCTGAAAGGAAAGCTTTATATTTATCTTCTATAGGAGTCTTCTGCAAGAAAAAAAAATGCTAGAGAAAGAACAGAGGTGACTAAGATGCTGCTGAACCTTCTAACATTTGTTTTATATCACTGCTGCCACTTTTGTCCTTTCACTCTTGCTTCTGATCATTCCAGTGCTCTTCAAGGATCATCTCTTCACCACCCAACGCATAAGCAGTGCAGGAACTCAACAATGTGTCACCTTTAGGCCATCACATCACAGCTACATGCCACCTGATGACTTCACCTTAAAAAAGGAAAAGGAATCTGACAATCTCGGCGCTCATTGAGTGCCAATCAGCGACGGTGCAGATCAGAGGTGCTGTGCCTGTTGGAGGTGGTTGCAGGTAGCAGAACTTCATGGCGTTCTTTGGAGTTCCTTCTGCAATCCAAGCAAGGAAATCCTGCTTAGCTGGCTCAGCACCAGCTAGGCTGAGGGTGGGAGACGGATGCACAAATTTCTTTTACATTATCACAGCCTCCGAAGGGCAGGAAGATGCTGCTGCTTTCAGCAGCTGCTCACAGGCTCCAGCCAGTGTCTGAGTACCTGCATTTGGTGAAATCCCACTCAAAATAGCAATGGAAGGACTGCCAAGCTGATACTCTTGTTGGACCCATCAGACCAGAAGCCAATATTAATGCCAAACTAAATAGGGCTAACTTATAAGTCTGAATCAGTGCAACGGTGTTCAACTGTGCATGAAACCTCACCCTGGGGCTGAAAAAGAGCAGAGGTGCTAAGAGAAGTCTTCCTTTCCCAGGTACATCCTGCAAGGGTTTACTGATGCGCCTGTATTCCCCACAGGTCACTGCTGGCCTCTCTGCTTGCTGCCAGGTAGACCATTTTCCAAGGAGGACCCTAGGAAGGTTCCCACAGAGCTGGCTCTCAGAGGGGCAGCAAGAGGCACTGTTGTTTCTTTCCACGGTCTCATCATAGCATAAAACCACATAAAGCATTGGGAGAAAACTGTGTAAATCACAGGATACAGATGTGCAGAGATGACAGCCAGATGTGCCTTGGTGGAACCAAGGAACAGTCATGACTGTTGCAAGGAGAGCAAACAGCCTCGTGTACTTGGCGTTTTCCCCTGCGGGCCATGCCAAGTTCTGCTCTTCAGACCAAATAGAGATTTTCTTCTGTTTGGACTGGCAGATTAGACTCACAAAGAGCTTTCAACTCTGGAGAAAAATATTTGGGATTCACGCAGAGCAGAATGTTTCAGTATACACTGGCCAGTCAGAATCCAGCTGCCAGGGATGGTGATCCCCAACTCACAGGCAGCACCCCAAGTCTGTCCGGAGGCCAGAAGGGGGATGGACATCAGCACTTGAGAGTGGCCCTGGAGCTTCAGCCAAGCACAGACAGGGGCACCATCAGACTGGAGCTGGGCAGTGCTTCCCAGCAGAGTCCACCTCAAGGCACCTGCATGACAGAATCACCACACATCACTGCTGTGGCATTTCTTACACAAAACTGCTGTGGAGACCCGCCTGCGGCAGTCTGGGCAGCCCAGAAGGGACAATGGGAGGGTTCCTTGCATTTTCACTCTAGAGCCCTACTTTTCCAGCACAGCTCCTGTGCCCTGGCTCCCAGTCTCTGCCTAAACAGAAAGCCTCGGCCTTCACCTCAGGGGTTACCTGTGTATGCACACATTAGCAGGGAGCAGGCATGCCCCGAGCAGTTCAGCACCAGGGCTGCAGAGGCTGAGCACAGCTGCAGTTCAGGGTTCAAAGCAACAGGCTCTCAGCAGGACAGGGATGGCTCAGCGCAGTTGCTTCTCTCCTGTGAAGGAAGATGGGTGACTTACATCAGCTGTTAAACTTATCAGCCTTAGACACACACACACACATCCTCTGAAGGCCACAGAGAGGATGCAATTAAACACTGCTGATTACCAGTGGTGGCAGCTCCCTCCTTCCTGCCTGGGATCCCTCCGTGAGCAAAAAGTGTGGGTGATCCTCCTCTGCTCCCATGTAAAGTTACCTGTCTGAACGAACTAGTTTCAGTCAATGCGACCGACCTTGCCCTGAGGGAGGTCGGGAGGGGGTGTAGCAGGAATGTCACTGCCGGCTGGTGGTCAGCAGCTGAAAGCTCGATGCCTTTGGTCAGCTCCTGGCAGTGCCACACGCAACAAGGATGAACCACCTCCTTTCAGTCACGCACTTGTCCTCTGGGTTCAGGGTGGTTCAAAAGGCTGCCCAGCTGATGCATTTTCCATGTAAAAACAGTTTACAGTAGTTTAGGCTACGCCTGTTCCCATTTGATTTAAGAGCATTTAAATACGTTTGCATCTGCTTAGATAAGACAGCTTAAGGTCACAGCCTTGGATAAAGCTGGATGTCCTCCTCCTGAAGGCTGGCAGCTCTCCTCTCTGAAAAGCTTGAGCAAAAGCGTTTGCACTTAAAGCTTTTGGGTGAATTTGGGGCTTCAGGGTGTCATTAGTATGACAAATCTTCCTGCAGCCTGAGAAAGACCCATCTCCACCACTGAGCCAGCAAACCCGCTCTCCTGTGCTCCCCAAGTGATATGTCGGGCAGACGCATCAGAAGTACTTGCAGAGCAGGAACACCTTCTGTGCCCAGGCAAGTCACCGTGGGCTGCACAGCAGCCCAGCAGCCCCCAAGCCCCGCCAGAGCAAGACAGGAGGGCTGGCAGCAGGGCAACACACGAGGAAATCTGTCTCTGCTGGCTTTGGGGCCACTGAATAAAGGAAGTGACCATGGGAAATGGGAAGAGAGCAACTCTAAGGCACCAGGTCCGTTCTCAGGGTGTGCCCACAGAACCTGTGCTACTTGGGAATGCACTCTCCCTCTTTTATCTCTCCAGGAAAGCCAAAAAGGCTGTTAAAGAGCTAAATTCTGGCTTGTCTTCTGCCAGAGGCTTCTAGGGTCTTTGGTGGTTAGAGGAGGGCAGCAGCACCTGGATTCCTTACACTCCTGTTCTATACTCTCAGACAGATTTTTTTAAAGCTTTCCATGTCCTCTCTTCTTGACTCAGATTCACAATTAAATACACACCTGAACACGAAAGGGATAATATACACAGTATTTGTATGTGTATATAACACTTGCCCCTTTTTTAGGGCTGAATGTATTTTCTTCTCCAGCCCTTTCTGAGGTGCTGTTTTCCCTGCCCAAGGCCAGTGGGATGGGAGTCAGAGAGGCAGGACAGCCCTCCCCTGTCACAGCCCCAGAGAGCTTTGGGATAGAAGCTGTGCTCCCTTCCCAGGCTGTTCGTCCCGGTGCCCAAGTCTCTGCTGTTGGCATATCTTTAGGAATATCTTGTGTTTCAGTCACAAGGAGAAATGGAGTGTGCAGAGTATAAAAGCCAACTAGGGTTCTTTCTGGATGAAAGAGGCAATAAAAACGCTGGTATTAATAGAAAAATATTTGTTACTTCATGGGATATCAGGGCTTCCTGTGGTTTGAGGTTGAGTCTTGCATAGCTCATTGCTGAACGCCTCAGGAGGACTCTTTCCCTTTTTTATTTCAGCAGCAGCTCGTTCGCTGTCCAACCAATGCTGTGCTTTACAAACCGAGCAGTTCCGTGCCTCCTTATCAGCTGTTCTGCCCTGCTCCGCTCCCCTTCCGAGGGCGTGCACAGAGCGCCTGGTGGGGTGTCCTGTGCATCCTGCCTGGAGAAAGGCTGGGGAGTGACAACTGGTCTGGTGGAAAGCGCTTGGAGAGCTACTGTTCTACCTGCCTGATGGCACCGGAAAACAGCAACAGCTAACAAAATCAAAGGGCAGAAAAGTCAAAACAAATGCAAATGAAGTCCTATTACAGGCAGTGAAATTGCCCTGGAGGATCCTTTGCCACAGGAAGCTGTTTCTGAGGCCAAAAGAGTTTCTGAAATGCAGAAGAATGACGGGCAGTTGTGTAAATATTGAAAATAGCGGCGTCAGAATGAATCCCAACATTCATATATCCAGAGTTTACAGCTTACAAAAGTTTAAGAAAACAAAAAAAAGATCATGAAATCTAATATAAATTTCAGATTGGCACCAATCCACCTGCTCCTTTACTGCTGAACCTCTCCATGGTGGCCTTCTTGGGAAGGATACTGGCCTCCAAAAAGCATCCCAAGTTGGCAACACTGGCAGGATGCCAGTCTCTGCACCCACCTTCCAAATGTGTCCCCGTCTCCCAGTGCCCACCCTTGCAGACAACAACTCTTGGAAACTCCTCAAACAATTTTTTTCCTTAGGCTATATAAAAGCATCTTCTCTTTTCTGCCTTTCTTGGACTCTCCTGTGACTTCCTTAGAATCACAGGAAAAGACCTCTGAGACCATTGAGTGTAACTGTTAACACAGCATTGCCAATTCCTTGTTGAACACAAGGACTTGATAAGCCCTTTAGGACAGAACCTCTACCTCAAGCTGTTAATCCAACACTCACCACCATCACGGTGGTGATGTGGTGAGCCACACCGAGCCACTGGCATCCTGGCACTCAGAATGTGGGCTTTGGGTGGGGCACGCGTGGGTCCTGCTGATGCATCAAGTCTTGTGGCATGTGGGTGGGTCAGGAGGCAGGCGAGGACCTGCTGTGGGAATGGTGACCCTGCACCCCTCAGCAGCAGTGTGGCTCAGCAAGCCTGGTCCTCCTGGGGAGCTGTGTGTGTGTCCAGGAGGGTCAGGGAGCTCAAGAGCTGCTCCACAGGATGCCATGGCAAGCTCCCAGGACAGGCTATGCCCATCCACACAGAGGATCCCATCCAGCACACCTGCTGCCTTCCCCAGCTTTGTTCCTGACAGCCCATTGCTTCTCTTCGTCCCTCAATGGCAGCACCACCACCTTCCTGCACTTCAGCCTGTCCCCCAGCTTGGGAATGCCCTCAAGTTGCTAAGGACGTGTTCTGGCCGTCCCCCAGGTTTCTCCTAAGGACTGAACAGTATCAGCTTCAAAGGAGAGCTTCTTTTCCCAGCCCAGCTTGGCATCTCTGGCAGATCCTGCCAGAGAGTTCCTCTGGGGTCCCCATCACCTCAGCACTGCGGGGGTGGGTGCCCTGGGGCAACCCCAGTGGTCCCTCCCAGGACACTCCACGTGATTTCCCTTCAGACAGAAGATAAATCCTCCTCTCCTCCACCCTCTCGGCAGCTTGCCTGGGTTTAGTGAAGGCTGGAAAGGGCGACTGCCAGCAGGAGAGGTGCAAGAGCTTCCAGCCTCAGGGGCTGTTTGTTCCCTTCACACTGGCAGGACCTGTATGTGGCAGAGATCCCTGGGCTGATCTATGGGTTCCCGTCCGAAACAAGCTCCTCAGCACTGCACACAGCAGCTGATGCAATGGGGTCACAGTGCTGATTCCCAGGCATGGGAAGCAATGTCGCTGCTTGGCTGAGCTCAACTGACCCACCTGTAGCAGCTTAATTAAAGTCACTGGGAGGAAGCTCTGCTCTTCCTTCCTGTGAGTAGAGATACAGTTTATTGCTTACCATTCCCCCCTCATTTCCAAATATAGGAGAAGATGGAGGAGTAGTTTATGTAGGAAGTTTCATTGGCATCCTAAATTGTGCATCCTAAAGTGGCTTGACAAGAGACCGAGAGAGTTCGCTGGGCTGTTACCCCCTACCCAGCAGTAGCCCTCACTTATCTGCCTATAAACATGTTAAGTGATGACATTCTTCGCCAGTTCTAAGCAATAGAGTCAAAATACGTAAGACCACCCTTCATGCTGCAGAGATTAACTCTCATTTCCAGAAGAGACGCTGGTAACATGCAAACAGACCAAATCCTGCTCAGACTCAGTTCCAGCCCCATTCCAGTCTTGCATTTATCAAGGGATGCATCTCGGAGCACACGGATTGCTCCTGGAGACATCTAGTGAGGCATCAGTGTAATGCAAACCAGCACAGACCCCCAAAAGCATTCCTGTGCAGAGCCGTGACCCCCAACAGAGAGCTGTAACTCCATCCATGTGGAAGAGCTGTGACTCCCTCTGTATGGAGAGCCATCCTGCATCCCCACCAAGAGCCACGGCTCCTGGGCAATGGATGAAACAGCGCCAAACTTCCAGTCTCTAAGATATTCCTCTCCAGCTCTGTTAACAAAATCTTTCATTCTCTATGGGGAATATCAGATTTATTAATCTTGTGCTGAACACAACCGGCTTAAACTCCCGGGAAGCAGCAACGTGGGCTGAGGTGTCAGACAGCCTCCACGGAGCTGTCTCAGCAGGACTCAGGGGTTCCGCTGCACTGACACCGAGTGCCCCGGGCACTGCACACAAACAGGGCTGTGAGGATGGGGGTAGAGCAGGACAGAGAATGTGGGTCTGTGCACACACACGTAAACTGCTCCTCTGCTTCACGGGCACCTCGACCTGCTAATTACACCAAGGTTAAATAAGTACAAGACTCCTTTTAACGCTTTAAAGAAACAGTTTACAACTTCCCTCGAGAGATACAAAGCGGCAGCGAGGGCATCAAAGCATGTTTTGCCTCCCAGACTGGTGGATTGCACTA
This sequence comes from Formicarius rufipectus, assembly GCA_013399695.1. Taxonomy (NCBI): domain Eukaryota; kingdom Metazoa; phylum Chordata; class Aves; order Passeriformes; family Formicariidae; genus Formicarius; species Formicarius rufipectus. Next base: position 35,822 of record VXAU01005096.1, on the reverse strand, counting down.
AAGCTCTAGTAGAGCTCTTATATATCGCTAGTGAAACAGCTCTGATGGCTTTTGGTCATTAAGTCCTTCAGCACTTCAGATTTAGTAAATACCAGGGTCTCACAGTCAATGTTTGTTTACAAGTAATGGAGGAAAAAAAAAAAAGAAGTTCCTTCATGTCTCATCTTCTCAATGCCACCGCGACCTAATTTAGCTAAAATATTTGCCCAAGTTCAGGACACACAATGTGATTTAAATGTCAGCAGGTGACAGTTTAGAGAAACAGTCTGTCACTTTCACAACTGGCGTGAACTGACCTACATAAAACAAGGACAGCGAACCAGCACGCTTACATACATTAATGTTTTAACTAGACTGATCCATTTGTGCCTGAAAATTGGTACCTGATACTCAGTCAAATTTAGTTTACTTTTTTATTAAAAAAAAAAAAATATATAAAAATCTCCCAGAAATCAATATCCACATACAAAAGCTCTGTTCTGTTTTCCAAAGTGTCCATCATCAGTACAATTTCAGCACGCAGCACCAACCTCTGGCCCTTCCAGCCGCAGGGACAGGGCAGTGTGGGCATCTCTCCTGCACAGCCCTGCAAGGAGCAGATAATCCCAGCTGACAAACGTGCCGGCACAGGCAGCAGGAACCAGGGGGCACGGCCAGCCCGCACAGCAACATCCCACTGCCAGAGAGGGACGTGCAGGAGCCCTTGGCTCCCTCCTCACATGCTGCTCCATGTAACACCTCCCGCGGTCTGCTCCCTCCACACAACTGCAGCACCCCCCTGCCCAGGGGAGGCAATGGCCAGGAAATCCCTGGCAAGAGGAAACAGCCTCAGGTTGTGCCAGCAGAGATTTCTGTTGGATATTAAGAAAAGCGTCTTCATGGGGAAGGCTGTGCAGCCCTGGCACAGGTGCCCAGAGCAGTGGCAGAGCCCCTGGGGGGATTTAAGAGCTGTGTGGATGTGGCACCTGGGGACAGTGGTGGGCTTGGCAGTGCTGGGGGAATGGGGGCACTTGCTGGTCTTAGAGGGCTTTCCCAACCTAAATGATAATGCGATTCTGTGTAAGGAAGCTCTGCTGGAAAAACAATGGAACGTGTCCCTACTTTAGTGAAGGAGAAATGGGTTAATCTGTGGTGAACCAAACTCCTAATTAACCACCCAGAATTCCACTTGCTTGCACGAATAAATGAAACTGCTTACCTGAAGGACAACATGTCACTCTTTGCTATGCAAGTGGCCCCTCCAAAAGATAGGCAGTCCCATCACACACCTGTGTTCTCACTTGGTTCAGTGACAAATAACCCCAGTTCTCTTCGATGACCTGTAACAGCCTGCCATGCGAACACCGCGTACAAGAAGCCAGCACTCATCAGGACACTGGCTTTTGCAAAAAACAAATAAAGAAGTATTTTGAAGGCCGAGGGGAGCATGCAATCACCTGAGATCCCTACCCAGCTGCTGCACTGTGTATCGCCTCAGGGACAGCAGAGTCAGTCTCTAGGCATGCTTCAAATTCTTGTCCAATATACTGTATTTTTTCCCTAAATAGATATATGCTGTATTTCTCCTGGCTATTTCAAAACAAAAGAATTAAAACCTCATCCAGACCATGACTACATTCTCCCAAATATGAATTTTGTATTTAATTTCACACATTGGAACCCAGCATTCTGCTGGTGTATATGGATTTAATTCTGCTGGTGCCACACCACTACCCCGAGTGAAGCAGGGTGGGTTGGAAAGCAGTGCCAGGTCTTACCTAGACAGATTTGCTCAGGAAAAATAATCTAAATTAAGTCACTGCCTGCCTTTAAGTGGATTAGTTAAAATGCATTCAATCCCTCAATGCAAGTTCTCATTCAGAAGCAAAATGACCTAAATTTGATTTGCCTCTAGTCCTTTCCAAACTTAAATAATATTAAGGCAGCTTTCAATAAGAGTTGAGTGACCCCATGTATGTTAAATGCAGTTTAAACAATCCACTTACCCAGACAAGGAGGAAAAAATAACTATTCCCAAGCTCCTGGCATTAAATTGCCAATTGTTAGGCCTGGTTTCCTGTGAGTCCAGTAATTGATGCTAGCTGCTACCTACAAACATTTTTGTGCTCCTAATTGCCTTAAACCAAAACTAGAGCCTAGGCAAAGAAAATCATGAGACAAAAGTGAACTTCTGGTCAGCATCAGATTTTTTTTTTTCTGAATCAAATAAAAGCAGTGGTGGTATCATCTGTTCCCCATGAACAGGAACATAATGAGGAGAGCAGCTTTCCAGGAGCTGGTGGGGATGTGCCAGGTGCCACCAGCTCAGTGTCTGCTTCCAAACAGCAGGCACAGAGATGGAGCCTCCCCACGGTGTGACAATCCCATCCTGCTGTGGAACACCCTCTTGGGCTGGAGGGGAAATAGAGGGGGCAGGAGGGGGCAGCAGCAGGGAGCTTTAAATATGGCAAAGGCTGCCTTGAAGAGAATAGAATACTCCGTTTTTCGTGGGACAAGAGGTGATGGCCACTGATTCCCAGGAAGGCGAGCCCAGATGTTAGGGAAAGCTGGGCAGCAGGAGTGCTGGTGGGGCACTTAATGCCAGGAGGGTGGGACTTTCAGAAAGGCATGAACATATCATAAGCAGCACAGTAAGAGTGACAGATTTGAACAGCCTTAATAGATGTATCCCTGATGACAGGTGTGGGATGGGATGAGAAAAGGGTGTTGGAATCTGTATGGTTCCTTTGTCTCAGGCAGAGATGATGGAGCAACTTCCATATTTGGGTCTGCCTAAACACACGCTGCTATACTTTCTGAAATAAATTATGAATGCTGCAGAAATCTAAACATGACTTTTTATAGTCAATCCTCCAGGCACGCAGCTATTGAGAGCTGAGCTGCCAGGCCCATCTATGCAGAAATCATGAGTCAAGCCCCCCAGACCCTGAGCCTGCCTTGAGGGCTGTGAGAGTCACAAAGCAGGGCTCATTATTCCTGTTCCTCCAGCTTTAGAGGAGGAAGAGGTATAGCAACAGACACTGCAGTTTCAAAATCTCTCTGGAGGCCCAAATAGGAAATTTCCTCGCTTACAAGGCAGGAGAACATCCCATTCAGCCCCGTGGCTGGGGTTGCTTGGGGTTTCAGAGCAGCACTGGATGCTCATGGGATGTAAAGACCAGGATAGAGCCAGTCGTGCCTCGGTACCCCCAGCCCAGCCAGTCACCTCCTGCAGCCGCCGCACCTGGGCACTGCAGGGTGGGCACAGAGGCACCTGTCTGGAAGAGCTGGCTGTGTCTGGGGCAGGGTGCTTGCAAGACCTCACGCTACCTTTAGGCACCAAGACAGGTGTCTGCCACCACACCCCCCAGAAATCACCGAGGGTCTGGTGGCTGGGCAGAGGTGCAGCCTCTGGAAGCTCTGGAGCAGGGCAGCCAGCAAAGAAAGCAGAGAGCCACATCCACAGTGCCATCTCTGTACTGGGCCAGGGCAGGTGGCAGGGCAGGGCTGCACCCTGAGCCCGCTGCCTGCCAGCAGTGCTCAGCAATCGGAGCTGAATCGCGAGGCACTGGAGTTACTCATCCTGCACAGCTGCAAGTTGTTACTCACTGAGAGGCAGCTCGGGTGCCTCTTGTGGTTTTAGTAATACTTGTGTCTCTTTTCACTGTTTTGCTTTTGCTAATTCCTTGGTTTGGTTTTCCCAGACAATGCCAGCTGCATTAGCAAAGTCAGAGACTTTCAACAGGCTCCACGTTCTCTTCTTGCACAAAGCCAGGACCTCAGAGTGCGTCTTTTGCTGAGAGACAACTGGCTCTGAGAACAAGGAGGAACAACCCCAGCCATGGAGCAGCAGGGTCAGCCAGGACATCAGCTCACTGTGACCTGCAACCAGCTGGCCTGGGTTCCCCGTGGGCAGCTGGCTGCAGGGGTTTGCTGTCCGGATGGACTCCGGCTGAGAGTCAAACAGTAGGATGCCCTGACTAGACCCAGTCCTCAGCTGAGTCTGCTGGAAAAGGGGTGAATTCAGACCCTTGCCTGACCTCAGGAAGATTATGGCCCCTCTTTAGATGTGATAGGAGGAAACAGATTTCAATTCCTCTCTAGCAACCCAGTTATATAGGCTTTTAAAACATGTACTGACCTTGGGGATACATTCAGTTTAGCTAATTTTAAACCCACTCAGAACTTTCTTTCTCCAACTTACATAGTGCAAGGAGTAAGAAAATCCACAGAAGCCACAATGTCCATAACTGATACTGAATCCTGATGCTCCAGCCCTTTTCCCAGGAGTTGCCGAGCTCTCAGGAGGGCAGACATGCTGTTGGGTTATGCCCAGCGCTTAGTGAAGTCTCAGCCCAAGTTTGGTGGGCCTGGGTGAAGCCCACTCTCAAATCAAGAACTGCAGTTCAGCCCTGGGAGGGTCACCACGCTCTCCTGGGCAGAGGGACCTGTCCACTGGGCAGCCCTTGCTCCCAGTACCACCAGTGGCTGCCAGCCCATCCTCACCATGGGGTCCCTGAGCACCGTCCCTGTGGGGGCTCTGGAGCATCCCCCTGGCCTGGCAAAGAGCAGATGAAGGTGATGTCAGTGCACCTTCCTCACCTTAAGGCAGGTTCCAGAACTATACTCATCAGAAAAGAATGAAAAAGGGAGGAAAAAAAGACATTGTGAGTCAAGAGTGTTGCTGCTCAAAAAAGAAAAATGGAATGTATCCAGAAAAGGAGCACCTGATTCCTGCTCACTCATAGCCTGGCCCCAGGAATTATGCTGATAACATTTCATACATTTTGCTTTTCCTATTCATCTTCTCTGCTCAAGCCAAACAGCCCTCAGAAAGGGCAGAGTCATAACACTCCTTTGGGTTTGTTTTGCTGATGGCAAAACCTGTTCAACACTGAAGAGGAGGGAAAAAAAAAAATAAAATCTAAGATGTAAAAGCATCATGACCTGAAATCTCCACTGCCTCCCATTGCCAACACACCCTGGTTTGCCCTGCAGCTGCACAACCCCAGCTCCCTGTCCCGCTGCCCTCATGGGTGAAGGGAAACCAGACCAGCTCGTGCTGATGCTTCTGTCCATGGCCAGCAGGGACGGCTAGAAAAGCACACAGATGAGAGCAAAAGGGTCAGGAAGGAGAACCCGAATGTTTATAACCCTGCTAAAAGGAGCAACCAACACTCCTACTAATTGGGAGCACGGGAAGCAACCCAAATAAGGGATCCATGTGCTGGCTCTGCTTCAGGCCAGCCAGCCGCAGCAGGTGACTTCCAAAGCATGCTGCACTGTTGCCATGTTGGTGTGTGTTGGCCCTGATTTCACCTCTGGTGATCTCTCCAGGCAGTGTCCAAGGGCTCTGCCATGCAAGTCTTCTCTGGGCTCATTCCCCTGCTCCTGGGCAGAGGGGAGGCAGCAGAGCAGGGATCAAAGTCACCCAGAGAGCAGCCACCTCCCAACCCTGCCTGGGCCACCTTCCCCACCCCATCCTCCTGGTGGGACTGCATGTGTCCTTGTGCAGGTAACAGACCTGTGGGAAAGGCATTCTGTCAGGTCACTTTTGATCTACGAGTCTTTTACATCCCTCCAGGAGTGGTAACTCCACCCTGCTCTGGACAGTCTGTTCTGGGGCTTGACAACACTTTCGGTGCAGAATTTTTCCCCAGTATCTACCCTAAATCTGCCCTGCCCCAAACTTGAAGTCATTTCTTCCTGTCCTGTCACTTGTTATGTGGGAGAAGAGACGGAGCCCCACCTGGCTGCAGCCTCCTTTCAAGTACCTACAGGGAATGAGAAGGTCTTTCTGTTTGTTTGCAAAGAATTACTGAATTTGCTCTTCAATCTACCTCAAGCTTCATTGCTGTTCTTCTCTTTATAAGCTTCCTCCTTGTGCCTAACCATCTGCCTCAGGCAAGGTGCCAACCCATCCCATTCTTTTCCTACCCACAACAAAAACCTCATCGCAAACAGCAGTGTTTCATTTTGGAGCTATTTTGGAAAGGAATGTAATCTCCAAGGAACCAGCCAGCGTCAGAAAGTGACCAAACAGCACAACAAATTGAGCTCAGAGTTTCAGAACTGTCCAGGCTGAGCACTGGGCTCCAACCAGTCCCCGAGAGCAGCGATGTGGCCAACCTGTCCCCTCCCAAGCTGTGCTTCCCACTCCAGCAGCAGATAGCCAGGCTGGGGGCTCCTGGCTGGCAGGCACCAGCGGGACAGGAGGAAATGGGGCTGCCTGAATGCAGCAGGCACTTCCCTGCCTGCCCCCAAAGCTGCTCCTCACAGCCTGAGGGACAGCCCCAGGAAAATGGGTAACTCATCCACGGCCCCTCTGGCACTGGGCAGGAGACTCCCTTGGGACTGCTGGACACCCTGGGGTTTAATCAGCACAAACAGGGTTTAAGACTCCACTTTAAATCCCTTTTTGTCTGTGGAGGTGGCCACACTTCTGGACAGCAAGAGGAGATCCTAGAGGTCCAGATTTGGGACTGGCTGTTCCCAGGAGCTTCCCTGCTTGGAGGGCAGCAGGATTTCCGTGGGCACAGCCAGCCCTGGGCTGCAGGGACGGGTGCAATGGGATGACCAGGGCACATCTGCTCCCTAAAAGTGTCTGCCCTGGGGATGGAGAGTTGTTTCCATCAGTCCATTAATTTTTCCTTAAGCCCTTTTCCTGGAAAGGGTGACTCACTGCAACACCCATCTGAACCATTCCCCGGAGGTATTTTTAGACCACGGTGGTGGTGGTGGTCCCGTGAGTCACGGCTGCAGTGCTGCCCAGTAACGCAGGAAGGCTTTGGGATCCAGTGTGATGGATTGTTTTCCAGGGCTGCTTCCATGGAGATCTGCTTCCCCAGCAGTGCCAGCCCTCGCCCCCACCTCTGCTTCTCTTGCACCACATCTAAGTGATGGGGTTTGCTCCCTCCTCACAAACAAAGGAAGCAAAAGCCTTTCACCTCCAGATCACTGTAATCCAACTGGAATCACTGCATGCACCAGTGCCTGCTCCTTGTGCTAACAGCAAGGCAGGGAACGCCTGGGAGAGTGGCTGTGGTTTGCCTACAATAAATCTCACATTTTGAAGGGCTGGAGGAGCTTGTGGGGAGAACAAGTGAGAGGAGAGGCTGCCCTGCTGTCTCCTGGCACAGGATAATGCAGCAGTGAGCCAACCAGAGGAGTCTGTGTGTTCAGCTCAGAAGTTCCCACCGAGAGGTTTGTCAGAGGTCAACCTCAATGACTCTCCAGTTCTGTGAGATGGACTAGTGCGTGGTTCCCAGACCTGAGCAGAGACACCACGCTAAAGTGAGGCATATCAGCTTTGAATTGCTCCTTGTCTGCATCCTGACACCAAAGAGAGAATGCCCGAGGGGTCAGGGCTGGCACAGTGCCTGTCCAGGCACACAGAGAGGACATCAGTCCCATTCAGCCTCAGACCACACCAACACAAGAAAAACCAGAGGTGCTGCCCTGGATCTTCACTGGTATCAGCAAAAGGCAGGGAAATGGAGGGAAATTTTCTCTGGTAAACCCCCACCAGTGTTACTACTTTGAACAAAGGAAATGTTTCTCACACTCCCAGAGGTCTCCTGCTCCCCAGCCACAGCTGTGCCAGGCTGCTGAGAAAGATGCTGTAGCCCAAACCAGCTTTTAAAGCTGATCCAACTGACTGACCAAAAAAGGTTCCACTGACACCACGGATTTCAGACAACTGTTCAATAAAAGAGCAAAGCAGGAGGGGGAAAAAAGAAAACCAGAATTCCAACCAGAATTTAAAAAAAAAAAAGCTCTGAGCAGTATTTGAATAATTAAGCAATGTTGTCATAGTTTGTCTTCAAACCCTTCTAATCGTTTGTTTTACGGAAAGAACATGAGGTAGGTGTTCTTGTCTCACACATTTTCAGGCAGAGAGGCTCAAGCTGCTCTGTGGCAAACGGGACTTCTCACGTGGGGAGATACAAACCAGTTCCTTTTGTGTGTGTGCAGTGTTCATCCCCATCAGACTGTCCTGCTTTGGGGCATTTCTGTGCTCTGCAATGAGCTCCCCACCCATCCCATGCCCCTCAGGGATGACAGACCCCAGGCTGACGAGCCTCCCAGCCACATCCCCCAGACCCCAGCCCAGGAGCACACCAGTGCAGGGCAGTGCCTGCTAACCTGCATTCCAACCTCAGCAACGTGAGGAGTGTAAATGCAGAGGTCAAAAGCACAACAGGAAGAACTGGCAGCATTTGGGTCTGGGTTAACACCTCATCAGCTCTTTGGAAGAGTTCTGCTCCCCACACTGGGTTCTCACAAGCATTACTGGCCTCAGCTCCTCCTGATGCCTCTTTCAGGGACATCAAAGACCAAACACACACCAAAACACCTAACTCCCTCCTTCCCCAAAGTTTCACCCAAAATTCACCCAAGTTTGGCAGAACTTTCTGTAAGTGCCTGTAGAAGAGCTCAGCCCACAGCTGCCCCTGCAGCATCCCTCCATAGGTCACTGCCAAAGCGGAGCCACGGGCACCCTGTGGTTTTCCCACAGGGGAAAACCTGCCCAGGCTCCCCTGCTGCACCAGGCACTGCTCTGGGTGGCTCCAAACCCTCCCTATTTCCCAGGCCTTTGGGAGGAGCAGTTGGCCAGGCTGGTGGAGGCAGCACTGCTGGCTCCTGCCTGGGTGGTGGGGCACAGGCTGGGTTGGTGCTGGCAGCCAGGGAAGCTCAGGGTGCTGCTGCTTACCTGGGGTTTGCCTCCAGAAGGTGGGCTGCAGGAAACCAGGGTGCCTAGCTGGTGCAGGGGAGGGGTCAGTTGTCCTCACAGGGTATTTTGGAAGCACTGGTTGCCACAGAACATGTGTATTTGATGTTCTTTCTCACCAAAACACAGCAGTCTGGAGGCAGAAAACCATCTGTCGTCAGAAGTGGTTCTGCAAGTGCAAAGAAGCGTTTCTGTGTAACTGCCAGCTGAGGCAAGATTCCTGTCAGTGAAATGTTCCCAAGTAACAACTCCCAGCAGCTGAGACCATTGCTGGGGAAAGGAGCTTTGAGAGTAACCACAGAGCCCCAGGCTGGTTTCTTCTGAAAGGGACCTTAAAGCCCATCTCATTCCACCCCCTGACGTGGGCAGGAACACCTTCCACCCGCCCAGGTTGCTCCAAGCCCCATCCAACCCAGCCTTGAAACACTTTGAGGGATGGGGCACCCACAGCCTCTCTGGGCAACTTATGCCAGGGCCTCACCACCCTCCCAGACAAGAGTTGCATCCTAATATCCCATCTAGTCCTTCCCTCTGTCAGTGTGAAGGCATTCCCTCTACCCAGGTCACTCCAGGCTCTTGTCCAAAGCCCCTCTCTACAGCTCCTTTACAGCCCCCCGTGGGTACTGTTGCCACCAGACCCATATTCCCAGCAGGGAAAATGTAAAAAAACCCAAACTAACAAAACCCCAAAACCCAACAGCCTCTCTGGACAAGCAAAAGAACAGGAGGACAGCTCTAAAGGAAGGAGTAGAAGAAAGCAGCTCATGGAGCCTCCCAGCCCAAAGACTGCAGAGGAAGAAGTGGTGCTGAACCTGCCCTGGGGCTCTGGCTTCTCCTTCCCATTCCACCTGCGTGTCCCAAGACGTGCCAGAGCTCCCTCTGCACTGCTGCTCACCTGGCCACACCACCTCGGCACTGCCACAGCCAGTGCCAGCTGTGCTGCTGTGGGGGGACACACAGAGGCAGATTTCAGGGCAGGGCCATCAATGGAGGTGCCATTGAACCCTGTTGTTATGCAGGCACTGGTGTGGAACTGAGTGGCAGCTGATGCTTCACAAAGGGACCACCGGGACCTGCAATCTCTATAAATCAGACCACTTTTAGTTCGTTGCTCACACTGCCAAGACCGGAACCTGCAAGCTCATCCCCTTTGCCTTAGTCGTGACACTCGGATTTATGTCTTTGACTGAGAGCCAGGAGTTATTTCCCTTTTAATTTGTTAGTGTTTATGCATCAAATTAAACTTCTCCAATCGTTTTTACCAATACCTTTGACTTGTCATAGTAGCACCATTTCTTCATGCTATTACACCCTTAAAATTCTGCTTTTGGGGGCAATGTGGCCCTTCAGCATCTGGACTGAAACATTTGCAAGATACTGACTGATCAGGAATTTCTACTGATAAAATTATTTTCTCTTCCAGGAGTTCATGAAAACCAGCAATACATTTCCATAGGACCACTAACAATCTCTGGTTACCAGGGAGATTTCCTCAGGGAATTTTCTACTGAGAAAATAAAAACAGGTTTTAAAGCAAACTCAGCCCTGCAGTAAATTGCTCCAGCACTCCTGTGAATGTCAATACCAGTAATTGGCAGCCCCTCCATTGTTTGGAATGTAAGGCAAATTCTGGAAAAGGTTTGTGCTCAGGTTGGCCCTGTGTTGGTACCCGCTGGGTGTTTCCAGCAGGGAGCTGCCCTGGCGCAGGTGGGCACAGCAGGGCTCACAGGCTGAAGCTCCATGAGCCTGCTCACTGGCAATGCACAGCCCAGCTGCAGGGGAGGGTCAGCCAAAACCTGGGCAACTGGAAATAGCCAAGGGCAGCCCCAAACCCACAGCCCGCTGCTTGGCTGGAGGGCTCTCATGCCCACCCCTAGTGGGCATATTTATTGTTTTCATCGCACCCAAAATCATCTCTGGCAACTGGCACGGGTTGCCCAGAGGAGCTGTGGCTGTCCATCCCTCAAGGTGTCCAAGACCGAGCTGGACAGTGCTTGGTACAAGCTGGGATAATGGAACGTGTCCCTGTCCATGAGGAGCTGGAAGAACACGAGATGTAAGGGGGTGTTTACATCCAGTAATGAGCACTGCTGCAGTCCTCTCTGCCATCACCTCCTGGCCGTAGGTCACAGGGCCAGCCCTGGCAAAGCCCCCTGCACCGTGAGGCCAGGGAGGAGCAGCATCCTGACCCCACAGGAGAGGGGCTGAGGGAATAGCAACTTACTCACTAAGCGCGTGAATTTCCTCCCTTAATGTTCATAAAGGCACAATCCTGTTGTCTAAATAACAACACCGGCAGCACTAGGAGAGAACAACAAACGTTCCTCTGACTCAAACCTAGGTCTGCTCTGGGGGGAGGCTCCAGACCTCACCGGGACACAAGAAAGAAGCCAAACCCAACCCCCCTGGGCAGGGGACAGTCAGAGGGGTCTCCTTTTTGCCAGAGGCTTCCTCAAGCAACAGCCCCAGGGCAGGATCCACCTCTCCCAGCCTCCACCAAAATGCATTGGGGGATTTGCTTTTCTTTGCCCTTTGAAGATATTATCCTGCCTTGGCTGGTGTTCACCATCAGGCCACCATGGGCTCAGGAACAGTCCGTGGGGCAGAGGGCAATCGTCCAAGCCGGCTCAAGTGGGAGAGGGTGGTTAAAGGAGATGATTAAAGGTTAAAGGAGATGAGCCCAAGACCCATTCCCCCAGCACCAGGCCAGCCCCCAGCTGTGTTCCCAGGCAGGGATGATCCTGCAGGGATCAGACCCCAGAGGAGGTGCTATTCCCTGTTCCCATCTTTCCCAAAAGAAATCCCTTGTACCTGAAAACCCACTGACTGCAACAGGGATGTGACCTCATGTGAGCTGAACTGCAGGCACTGGGCACATTTAGAATGATGTAAATGCTGAAAGGCAAGACTAAGAAAAACCCTTCAGGACTCACTGTGGGCTGCCAAAGCTTTGCCAGATTTCCTGTGTTTTAAAAAGTCAGGTTAGTGCAGTTATGAACTCTCCTGCCTCTTATGAATGAGCTTTCATTAAGAAATTGATAAGAAAAAGCTTCAAGAGAAAAGCCAGACAGTCCCCTCACCCCATCACCCCTGGTTATCCCAAACTCTGCAGCCACAGGAGCAGCATGAGCAGGTGGATTAAGGACAGGAGTCACTGAGGAGTTCACCTCATTCTGGGGTGTGACAGCTGTGCCATCAGCTCCTTCTCAAGGGTGGCTCACAACGGATGGCAAGGGAAAGGACCAGGACTGAGGAGTGCCTGGCAGACACAGCCTGTCCCACCTCAGCCTTTCCCAGCCAGCCGCAGTATTGGGGGATTTCCCAAACTGGAAGCTGCCTCTGAACCTGGTGCAGAGCAGCCACAAACGATTGTAGGCCGTTAGTTTTTTTTGAAAAGCTTCTGTTTCTGACTTGACTACAATGCCAAATGCTAGAATTTGGGTGTTTTCCAAGGAGCAGCTGGGATCTCCCTTCGTGCAGCACAAAGACAGTCCTGAGCATCCCCCTGGCCCTGGGAAGGCAACGCTGCAGGGGGACTGCCATGTGTCCTCTGCTCCACAACCCCAGCAGCCAGCCCATCCCAGCCCTGCCCAGCAGCCCCATCCCAGCACACAGGGACACCAAGGCGTTCTGCAGCAGGTCATGTCTGCAGGAGGGAGTCACGGTGGCAAACCCTTCAGGAGAGGAACCAGCTCTGAGAAAGGCACAGACCCAACCCCACCTACAGCAACCTGTCCTGCCAGGATCCCTGGTGCCCCACATGGGCCATGCTGGCACAGCCCAAGCAATGGTTTCCAGGTCTCCTGTCAAGGTTTCAGGGGCCTTTTGGAGATTTTGCACAAGGAAATGGTGCAGAGGAACAAGAGGAAAAAGGGGGAAATGAGACTCGGCTGACAGAAAGAAAAGCATCTCATTGTCACAGCATGAAAATTAGTGCTGAAGTATTATTTAACATTGCTAAAGCAGCCACCTTCTGTGCTTTTTAATGCTGTTGAAAGGAAGTGACTGATCAAAATGCTCTTTTTTCCAGCAGACATTCAGGAGCAGTGGGGGAAACCCCACACGCTGAATCACAGCAGATGCTCAGTGGCAGAGCCTTTGCTTTCTGAGATCACCTCCTCCTCCCCAGCACACCTGCCCAGCTCCAGCACTGCCCCAGAGGGACAAGGGTGAGTGTGCTGCCTGCGGAGCATGAAGCCCGTGGGAGCAGGAGCCCAGCTGATCCCACAGCACAGCACAGCCCAGGGAGCCAAAGGCTCTGCTTCCCTGGGGAAACAGCAGCAAGGGCTTGGGAGCTCCTGTTGTTCCTTTGGAAGCTCCATCCTGAACAAATAATCTCCTTCCCAGAAATCTACTCACCACCTTATGCAAATGTGTTCAAATTCATGCCATACAGACGGTATGACCCAGTGTAAAGCAGGACTCAACCCCCAGCTCTGACCACCAGGGAGGATTTAGAAAGGAATAAAGAAACAGAAATCCCAGCAGCTTTGTGAGCAGTGTTTGATGTTGAGTTGTGTAAATCACAGCCCAGACCGAGCTGCACGTATGGCAATATGAAAGAAGGGTTTGATTACCAGCTCAGTGAAGCTCAGATCCAACTGCACAGCCCACTGAGAGGTTAATTATCCAGAGGAGGGAAATGCTGATCCCTCACTCACAGGCACCCTTGCCTATGGGCACGTGGGCAGGGTTGATGGCTCAAAACAAGGGCTGCTTTACCAAAAGGCAAAGGGGTGGGAGGGAGCAGGGAGCACCCACAGGCAGCCAGGAGGCACCAGCAATGCTGCAGGCAACTGTGGTTCTGGTTCCCCTCCAGTTTGCACGACATCCCCACTTCAGTTCCTGGGGATTCTGTGTTATTTGGGTATCGCAAAGTCCAAGGCTGCTCCAGCATGACCTGCCTGTTGGAGGACATCAGGAAGAGATCCAGCTGCTGGGGAGGGCTCCGAGTCCAGCCTTTACTGCATCCCGAGAACAAAACCTCACAGCTCCTGGGCTGAGCTGCTGGCAGGGGCAGCAGGCCAGGCTCAGGCACACACCTCCAGACAGGGAAGGGGTGTCCATCCATTCCCAGGCTGTGGTTGTTGCCAGCACAGAGCCTGGCTGAACCCTCGGGAGAGGGACATGCAGGGATGTCAGGCAGCTGATCGCTGTCCCTCCCCTCTGAATCGATGGAGAAGAGCAAAAGGGAAACCCCTTCCAGAGGAAACCCCTCGCCTGCCAGCACTGACCAAACAGGAGATGCCACAAGCCAGCACCAACCTTCAGCCACCTCACAATCAGAGACACTCTGGAGGGACAGAGGAGAGGGAGAAGCTGGACAAGCCACCCGCCCAGACATAAGTGCTGCAAAGTGCTGAAACAAATCAAAGCAACTCCGTTTTGCCAACAAGAAAAGCACCAGCCCTCCTGCATGGTACACAAATGTAAGTCACTTCCCCACTGGTGGCACAAGGACAAGGGGAAAACTGGTGCTGGAACGTGCCTGGCTGGGTTTGCACCCGGCAGAGCAGCAATCCATCTGCTGTGGCAGTGAACAGAGCCCACACACACGGGGGCCTCTGTTACACTGCTCATGGGTGAGGAAGCGGGTGGTCTTTAGGGTCCTTTCCAACCCAAACCATTCCATGAACATCTCCACGAACAGTTTGAGTCCAAAGGATGCCAGACACGGGAGGCAGGAATTGCTTTCAAAAGGAAAAGGGTGTTTTTTCACTTCCAAACACCGCTTTTAGACACCTGAAGAACAAAAATATAGGGCAAGGAAGGACTTCCAAGGATTTTGAAAGCAGCAGCACTGGAACATCCCTGGGGCTGGAATATAAAACTATCCCCAGGAGTTACCCAATCAGTCCAACCAACAGTAGGCTGTTTACTGCTCATTTTGTGAGCTTTTGACATGAATCATCTGGCAGAACTGAAGCCAAACAAGGAAACCAATGAGTGAAAATACACAGTCATCATTAACAAAAAGATAAAGGGGAATGGTCTGCTCACACCCACTGCAGGAAGTTGACAGATTTCCTAAAGAGGCTGAAATACACGACTCCCCTTCACTGCCCAGGGTCGTGTCTCCTGCTCTCAGGGGTGTCAGAGCAGCACACCCTGAGGCTCAGCAGAAGCAAGGACACCCAGGGATCTCCACTGATTATAAAGAGCAGGGAGGAGGAAGTTTAACATCAAAAGTTAGTTGGGATTATGGTTGCTCTTCAAACTGGAAGTTTAAATTGCAGTTTGAGAGAAAGGCTCAGCTCCATATAGTTCATTATTTATAACCCTGACACATGCTGAGTGCACAGATGTTTTTCTGTCCCCCTCCCCAGGGCACAGAGTCCCAAACTCTGTCTGAATCCCTGAAAACAAAGTTTTGAGCCAGGAGGAAGGGGAAAAAAAACCCCAAACCCCACCAAGCATCCTAAGGACAATCAGTGTGCTGCCTGAAACTCCAAACCCAAGAGCTGTAATCTGCTGCAGCAGGTGAGGCCAGAGCGAGGGGGACCTGACCCAGCCCCACCACCCACCCAGAATTAACTGGATTCTCATAATTCACCTTTTTGTTATCCCAGGCAATTCACTGCAGGCTCCAGGTGCTGCTTCAGTGAAGAGGGGGAGACACACTCCTGGAGTTCCACTAGAATGTGTCCTACCTGGTGCTGCTGGGCTGTCACCCTTGTCACAGGGATGTGTCTTCCTCCCTTTGTTCTGGTCTTCTCTCTCCTCTGATGCTGCTTCTCAGGTTTCAGCAGTTACCACCAAGAAAGAGAGGAAGAAAATAGCTAATGAAGTAAAAATATTGTCACAGGAGATAACTTTAAAACATAAATTTCAGCATTTGTACAGAAATGGCAGCTCAGACTCCCACTGCATGCAGCAATAAAACAGAAAAATACACCTCAGAGATGCTTCCCATGTTTGCCCTGGGTTTGGCTGGGGCGAAGTTAGTTTTCCTCGTACCAACTGGTACAGTGGTGTGCTTTGGACCTGGGATGGGGGTAGTGCTGAGTGGCCAGGCTGTCACTTCTGCCCTCTCCCCCTTTCTCAGAGGAGCAGGATGTGGCAGGCTCAGGGACACCAGGGATCAACAGCTCCTCAAGCAACTGTGGGTGCTTCCCTGGGACACTTCATCAGCTCGGCCAGTTTCAGTGGTCTGCTGCATTTCTCAGCCGCTTCCACCACAACCCCTCCAAATCAAGCACATCATCACAAATCAGTTCAGGGCCAGCAAATGCCTTTGGGGGAAACCTCCACGGACTCCAACTGGCTGCTCCAGAGCCGAGGAAGGCTGTGGATTTTAGAGTTGCAGAGCTGCAGAAACAATCTGTGGATGGGTAAGACCCTCAAGCCTTAGTTCTGCCTCAGTTCACAGAACCCCCAGGGTCTCTGCACATTTGGTTCTCCTGTCAATAAATGTCAGTGGCACGGATGTGATACCGGACCAGTCTGCAGCACAGAGCTGGGATGTGTCTGTGCAGGGCCTTACATCAGTCACAGGACAGTCTGGGTGGGAAAGGACCCCCAAACTCCTACCATCATGACCCCCCTGCCACGGGCAGGGACACTTCCCACCACAGCAGGTGGCTCCCAGCCCCTTCCCACGACACACTGCCCACACAGCTGCGTGTGCGTGTTCCAGACTCAGCCCCCCAGACCTCTGACTCTGCCAGAACCACAAGCAGAAGCAGAGTGGTTATGCCTGAAAACACACTAGGCAAATCATTTCAGACAGACATAAAGCAGAAAATG
Source organism: Formicarius rufipectus (assembly GCA_013399695.1). Classification (NCBI taxonomy): domain Eukaryota; kingdom Metazoa; phylum Chordata; class Aves; order Passeriformes; family Formicariidae; genus Formicarius; species Formicarius rufipectus. The sequence goes on along the minus strand of VXAU01005096.1, from coordinate 19,366 downwards.
CTGATCCTTGTCACCTAAAGCCACAGCACCCTGGAATAACACCCTGTCATGAGGCAAAAGCTGCAGAGCAGGCAGCTGTTCAGCAGAGCCACTCAGCCAGACCCTGAGCTTGGGGAGCCAGAGCAAGAGACGCCCCAGACACCTCTAGTGTTGATAGACCACTCCTACCACATGGAAAGGCTGGTCTCAGTCAGTGGAAGGAAACTTTGCACTTCTTCCATCACAACGTGGGTATCCCACCTTGCTGAGAGGCCGCTGCTGAGCAGAGGCACCAGCACGGTGAAGGCTCCCACCGGTGGGATGTCCCCAGCAGGCTGGCAGGGAGGAAGCAGCAGCCACACAGGAGAGGGTCGGGACTGACACTGGGCTCACAGCTCCCTCACCAGATTCCAGCCTGATGCAGTTCAATAGCACACAGCAGGCACAAAGCCCTGGGAACGGGACACTGCTGGGGGGACGCCTGGCAGCACTTGGAGAGGGGCTTTTCAGAAGCAAAGATGTCCCAGCACTTTCATAATCAGTTTGCCTTTTGCAAAAAGGCTCAGACTTGAGAAAACCACCCAGGAATTCTCTAGAGGTAGATGCAATTCGTTCGACCCTGTATGAAACTTTCCTCTGCCAACCCCTTCATAACAATTAGGTTTCCCAAACACAGAAAGCACACAGAGACCACCAGCACCTGCAGGTCTTTCAGCAGCACATTAACAACTAAAATTGGGTAATAAACACAGAAAGATAATACCTGGCCTTCTCTGTACAGAAACGCTCTCATTTCACCCGTAAAGAAATCAGAAACACATTACAGAAAATCAAGAGGGAAGATTAAGTGTTCTCTTGTAATGCTCCTATATTGTGTTTGCTTGGGTTGCTGGATTAACAAGGAAAGAGGATTTCATTACGTGCATGAGAAAACTAATACAAAATTAAATTAATAGCATTATTTGTATTACTGAGACAGAACAAAAAACCAGAATGAGCAGCATTTTTAAGTGGTGAACGGGTGATGTATTGCTTCTTCAATTACAAAAGTTTATATTAGAAGCACAGAATCATTTTGGTTAGAAAAAGCCCTCGGAGATTGTTGAGTCCAACTGTTAACACAGCAAGGAAGTTAAAAAGAAACTATTTCGGTTCCCCTTTAAATGAAATTCACAACAGCTCTGAGAAGGAACAAACAAATCTATTTCCTGCCCACAGCCTATGGGAACTTAAACATCTGAGCTTGTGGAGATTCCTGGGACTCAAAACATTATGCAAACCAGAAAATAACCGAGTTTGGTTCTGCACAGCAATAAACTACCCCCACCCCCAAACTTCATATGATGGCATTTAGATAAGGCACATTCCTAATGAAAAGAGAGCAAAAAGGTCTAATTGGGTGATGCAGAATTGCAGCATTTGAGAGCAGTGATGCAGAGCTGTGCAAAGGTGAAGCAGCTGTCAGATAATCTCCATGATTAGTACCCAAGAGCCTTTGCATTCAGCTCTATTGCTCTTACAAAATCTGAAGTCACAAACCAAAAAGGCAGAACCATTCCAGAGGACAAGTTCTGTCCTCCTCCCACACCTTCAGAGAGGAAAAGAAAGCAGGTTTCATTGCAGTTTAGCCTTTGATTTCCACAGTTACTCTGGAAAGAGAAACATGTAAAACTACAGACTGGATTTATAAAAATCCACTTAGTATGTGTTTGCTTTGACTCTTGAAGGATTAAGCAAAGGATGTGTTGGACTTCGGGCTCCCAAAGCTGTGCAAATCCAACCGTGAGTGCTAAATTACATCAGCCGGGTGAAGGACGCTCAGCTCCTGGTGGAAACACCTCCTTGTGCAAAACAACGGCCCAGGACTGAACCCCAAGCCCTGGAGGGAGCCCAGAGCCAGCCCCTTGAGCAGGTCCCAGCTGTGTGTGTGTCCCTGCAGCACCCACAGTTCCGGGGACACTGGCACGGGACGGGCAGTGCCTGTGGGGCTGTGCCAGGCTGGGTGGATGCTCAGGAGCTGCACAGAGAGCTCCCTGCACGTGCCAGAGCAGCCCACTGGGCAGCAGGAATGGGTTTCTCCAGTGGCTTTGCAGGGATGGCTGTAACACAGGCAGAGAAGCCCTCTGAGGGTTAGAGGAGCTTTGCTGGAACAGCCTCAGCACTCACTGTTTCAGCCTTCATTTCACCCTTGGTGTTCTCCTCTCAGTATATCACGCATTAATTCATGGAAAAACTAAATCAGTTTCAATTAAAAGTCCATTTTTACATGAAGTAGGTTTCTGAGAGGTTTTTCAGGAGGGCAGGGGCCAGCCCCAGCTCCCAAAGAGGAACTGCTGCCACGTCACTGGCACGTTTCTGGCCTGTCCCCATCCTGCACTGGTTGTGCCACACAGCACCAGCCCCAGGACCCGGGGCGGCACATTTCCAGCAGTGCTGCCCACTGCAGCCCTGCTGAACAGCATCTGCTCTAAACAAGCATGTTCCGTCAATAACACACACGATGCATTCAGCATGGGCTGAAACACACACACTGGATGGAACCATTCAATAATTTCCATACAGAACAAATCCAGTCAACTTGCACTGAAGCAATGATCAGGCACCTAAGCGATAGCCACCATAAATAGTTGTGTAAATTGGAAATATGAATTCTTTTCCTCCTCTTAATTTTGTAGTTGCCCTTATTTCCTTTCATTTATTATTGTTTTTCACTTTATGGTTCCCTGTGCTTTCCACAGAAAGAACGCTTGATCACTTCTTCCAAAAGCCACCGATAAGAAAATTAAATCCCTTTGGCATCACTGCACAGGGGAGTTGCATAACAAGCCGAGTATATATAGAAATTGCATTCCAAGTGTTTACATAAGAGCTCGGAATAACACAGATGTAAAATAAAAATCCAACTCAATTTACGACCCAGCCCTGCAGTGCTTTTGTGTCTGATAACGTGGAGTAAGTGAATCAGCTTACCAGGGGTACACAGGCAATATTAGTCTGGTGCTATTTACATAACTGGGAAAGAAAGATTAAAATGGGGCTGACAAGTACATATAAAAGGGTGATTTGCTTATCTTGGAGAAGATCCTCTGTTGGGCCAGAAAGACTGACACAACTTGATGCTTTTAAAATACTTCAAACTGTCCAAAATCTCTAGTTTGTTCATGCAAACTGATGTCCATTCTGAGACCAGAACTCCACAGACACCCTCTGCACACTCTTCTCAGTGGTCTCAGTCTGACACTTGCAACACAGAACAAGGAAAGCCACGTTTGTTCCACCAATCTTGGAGTAACTGTGCTCCCAGAAGCAACTGGAAGGGCATGAACTCCTGGCTTGCTGGAACTTGAAGCTTCTTTATCTCGCTGCTTTGAACACCTGGAGAAGGTCAGATCACAAAGGCCCTCCCAGAATGAGAGGTTGGGGAACCATTGGGGATAAAATTTATTCAAATCCATCCCATAGATCTCCAGTCTGAGGCAGGTACATTTGTACACAGGTCCAAGCTAGAAAGCACTGCTGAAAAGGTCAGCAGCATTGACATCCAAATCTTCTAATGTCACTGAATGTGTCTATTCAGTTCCTTTAGTTGAATTATGGACTCATGCAGGTTGGAAAAGCCCTCTACGATTGCAGAGTCCAGCATTAACCCAGCACTGCAAAGCACCCCAATAACCCGTGTCCCCTGGTGCCACATGAAGCTCAACTCCAGTGGAATTTTCCCTACCGAAATTCTTTCAAATTTGCTTTAATGCCAATTGAGCAAGTCAGACTCCAAAAATGAAACAAGAAGCATCAGCCATTAGAAGAGCAGAGCTGTGCAACATCCGGAGAGGGACAGGGGCACCTGCCAGAGAGCTGCAGGTGCTGAACCTTGTCCCTGTGCTCAAAGGAGCAGCAGCGGGGATGGACACGTACTTCTGTATGGACCAGAGCACATCAGTGAAGTTCTCAAGTCCCAACATCCCTTCTCAAACTCTAAAGACTGAGTATAATCTTATATCTACAAAATGTTCCCATAATCCAAAAGAAAAGTATTTTATCTACTGAAAATTTCCATGCTGATTACCTAATAGCACTTTTCCTCGAAAAAACTAAGCAACTGTGCAAGATGCTTGTTATTTTCTCCTAAGGAAATATATCAGTTAACTAAGAGAACAGAGCAGAAGATGAGCCAAGCATTGCTTACCCCTGATAGCCTAAACAACACACAGCTGGGTCACTGCACAGCTCAACTCCTTCATCTCCAGGTGCAGGTTTGCTCACTCTGCCCTTCTCAGTAGTCCCACGGAGGCTATTGCACAGCCATGGTATCCTGCTCAGCCTCCCAGCAAGGACAAGGACCAGAGGAGTCTACAAAACACAAATATTATTGTTTTTCTAGTCACAGAATGTTTTAAAACAAATGTTCAAAATTTTAGAAGCAATCAGGATAAGCAAACTCAAAGGTGAGCAGCCACAATGTGCTGCAGAGGATGCTAATGACCTCGTGGGGGTATTTGGCTTTTTCTGTTTAGTTGTCCAGTGTGCTGAGTTTTGTGTGTTTGGTGATTAGATGAGGGTTGTTTGCTGTGTGGGCTGGGACACAGAAGCATTTATTTGAAGCAGCAGCAGCCTCAGTTTGCCATGGTGGGTCTGGGACACAGAGAATGCTGGGCACCAAGCACATTGTTCCATTACATCTTCTGATGAATAAAATGACTCCTCTCAAAAATCTTTATCCTCTGAGCAGGAGCTCAACCTAAGGATCCTCTGCACTCCAGATGGAGAGCAGTGCTCACCATATTGTCTGGACCAGGGGGTTTGGGTGCTGGTTTTGACTATGCTAAGACTTGGGTGCACATCACCCAAAAGTCAACTCCCCCACACCCCCAAAAAAGTCCCTGATCTCTCCCTCCGCAGCATCCAGATCCAAAATACAGTCTAAAATAGAATTTAATTAGTTTCCTTCTGGAGAGTAATGAAACAAATGGGCCCCTGGATATCAGTTCAGCCTTCTGTTAGTGTACATGCATTAAACATTAGAACTGCTATACCATTCTAGTAAGGACATGAAAAATGCACAGAACATTTCCAATTTGAATTCCATAATTATCCAGAATGCTCTCAAAGGTTTTTATGTTTTCAGATGTCACCATGTCATTTTCTTGAGCAGCTTCATGAACCTCTCCCTCTTCCTTTTCTGATTAAGTACAAATTCCTCATGAAACAGGCAGGTTCCATCACTCCCAGTTCCCCCAGAATGGGAAGAACAAGAAGCCTCCTGGGCAGAGCTAACCTCACCTCAGCACTACATGGAGAGAGCACAACACTTGCTACAGCCTCTAGCTCCTGATTCATCCCATAGCTACTGGCCCAGGTCCTTCCTTCCCTCGTGAAAATCAGTGTTTGCCAGTGTTACCCAAACAGACACACCTAACTCCCAAAAGACAGTCTCTGAATCCACTCCACAAAGTCTGGAGACAGCAAAGCTGCTGCAGACCATTAACACAAGCGTTACATTTTCTGTATGACAACCCAGAGCAAAAAGAAATCCCTGATTTACCCCTCTCTGGAAGATAATTCTATCCCAGCCACAGCCAAGGCACTACTCCAGCCCCTGCTATACTGAACTTGTTTGTACAGATGTTACACATTCAGCCAATTTACTCACATCACCATGAAATACCTAATTTTTCTCCATTTCTATTCAGTGAGAGGTTATTGCCAGCAGGATCCCTACAGCCTCACTGCTGAGCCCCCAGTCCTTCCCTGGAAAAGCGTAACTGCAGAATCTACTGGGGATTTGCCCACCTCACACCTGTGACTCCCTGTGCCAGCACTGTGAGAGTCTGGAGAGGCAAAGGGGAGCGTGGCTGAGCGACACTGGGCTACCAGGGGATACAGAGCAGGGGCTGGAGGTAAAGGGAAACCAGCTCCAAACCCAAATACTTCTTCTATTTAAGGCATCAGAATAACCAGCCTCCTGGTGTTTACAGCTTGGAAGTTTATATGGCTTTAGTTCCCCAGTGCTGTAACCTCTGATGCTTTGGCCACGTGCTCCCTGTTCACACGGTGACTCTGCCTGCTGATAAGCACCAATTGGGTTATTAAAACTTTATCAATAATCTTTAGGGGAAATTGATTCTTATAAGAGGAATTCTGTTAAGTTCTTTCCAAACTCTTCTCATTGATATTCCCACCCGGGAAGGGAGTTCATGATAGTGTTCCCAAGGCTGGATCCCAGCCCTCTGACAGGACGGGGGCACAGGGAGGCACAGAACAAAGTGGAGGGTGGTGCCTTGCCCACATCAAACCATGCCCAGCTGGGCACCACAGGCAGGGCACCACAAAGTCCACAGGGCCAGAATCCCACCTGCCACATGGAAGGAGAAATACTTCAAATTGCCTCCTGGTCACCAAACCACAGCCCTGCAGCACCAGAACCCCACAGCAGCACAGCCACTCGCCTCCCACTCATACAGGGCTCAGCTCCCACTGAGGAAGAGTATTTTGCATGTGTGGTCCTCAGATTTATATTGCTTTTGAGCTCCCACAGCAGCAGATAAACCATGCACTAATAGAACACAACTTCCAAGCACAGACAAGTGTTTATCTTCTTTCAAGTGCAGCATTTTATTGACTGATGGTCACAGAAATGGAACAAAGGCATAAACACTATAAATCCTCTACGAAGAGGAATATTTTCATAAAAGCAGGTAAAAGCAGCTTCACAAAAGATGAAGTGTGAAGAACTGAGAGTCAAGAAATAAAAAGAAATGCTCCCTAAAAACCAAAGATCAGCCTGTGGACTCAGTATTTTCCAGACCCTAACACAGCAGCAGCTGCTGCTCAGTCGGTGGGAGACAGGGGCAGACAGTTTAAGTTGTGCCACACAACTTACTCTGATTGTAAAACCTATTTACTCCTGACCTCACAATGGTGTCAGCTCACTTTTAAACATGCAATTCCATGAGCAAGACTGGTTTTAATTATCTTTCCCCAAACAAATACATCTTTAATTCCAGCATCTTTCCATTCCCCTTCCCATAGATACTCCTGTCAGTTATCAGTTGAGCTGATAATCTTTCCACAGCATGAACCCACTACTCAAGTGTTTCCTCTCCCACCTGAAAATCTGAATTATGCAAGATTTAAAGGCCTTCCACACCCCCAAAGCCTGTAACACATCAGGTTTCCCCAAGGTTTAACTTTGGAATGGCAGGGGACTATTTCTCCAGTGGTGTCTCTCCTCTTCTCCCCACTGCCAGAAGCCTTTCCAGCAGGAATGTTTCACTTCCAACCAGCCTGGTGATAAATCCAGGCAGGCCAGGCACAAGCTGGGAGGGCACTGGGGTTTCATAACTTCAACATGAGAACCTGCAGCTCTGCAGGAGCGAGACAAACAGACATAAATCAAATGGGCAGAAATATCCCAACACCTACTCTGGAGCAAACAGAGGCTACCAGGAATTAAACAGCAGGACACAAAGCAATGAAAGAACCCCTAACAGTTTGGGTTGGAAGGTACCTCAAAACTTCACTTAATCCCACTGCCATGGGCAGGGACACCTTCCACCAGCCCAGGCTGCTCCAAGCCCATCCAGCCTGGCCTTGGACACTCCCAGGGATGGGGCAGCCACAGCTTCTCTCACCTTGGCTCCCCCACTGTTGAAGTGTGTAAGAGGCAAGTGTAAAAATCACTGAACAGGACAGAGCCAAACCAGTCAAACACTGTCAGGGCAGCAGCTGCACATCCCTGGCACCATGTGCCAGGCACAGAGCCCTGTGGTTCAGTCTTCCACCACCTTGGGTACTATCAAACCTCAAGCTGTCCCACGCAGCGGCAACCAAGCTCCTTGTGCAAACACAGAACATCTTACAGTGGATTCCAATAAAGCTTGGGAGAAGTTGGGTACAGACACAGCTCCCCATGTTTGAGAGCGAGGGAGACACGAGGACATGCTCTGACCAAAGAGATGCTTGAGCCACAGCAACATTCACTACCAAAAAGTCACATCAGCAGATAAATTTTGCTTTGCTTTATATGGAATAAAAATCTCCTGTCTGCTTTCTCCAAGATGCGCTTATAATGGGGGAGGGAGAGAAAAAAAGTGAGAACGCAGCTGTGATCTGAGAGATCCACTAGACCTGTATCTCCTTAGTGCTACAAGGGGCATAGCTTCACTATTGGAAATGCAGCATTCAGGGTGTCAGTCCAGATCACTCCTCACAAGTGACTCAAAAACACAAAAAAATTCAAATTCTGTACAATAATCAATCTGGCTTGAAAATCCAAATGTTTGGGGTGTTAACTTGGAACTTTGGTTCTTGCCCTGTGACACACTGTGCCTTGTGCCTCTGTTCCGTTCTGGAGAACTTCTAAAGCTCCATGTACAAAGACAAGATGCTCACCTCAACCCCTGCTAATATCACCAATGGTCTTATTAAGAGAGATGGTATCAGCAACTGACAACAGTAACAGCCAAGCTGGCAAAAAAGGGCAAGGCTCTATCTTCAATAAGGCAATTTCTGAGAAAATGCAATGCTTCTAGAAGAGAAAACCAAAAAAAATTCCACATAAAAATTCACCAAAAAATACACAAGAAAGCCACCTTATCGACTCTGAAAACTCCATAAAAATTCAATTAAATGAAACAAAAAAGCAAAGACAGGGAGTTGGACAGAAGGAAATGTCGAAAGAAAGTGTGAAAATGAGGCCAAGAACAGAGGGAGGGATTAGAAATAGAGGGAAAATAGAAATGAGATTTACAAACTAATGTGGTACATGAGGCAGCAGGAACACTTAGAGATGAGAAGTGTGTGCTATTAAAGAGACTCATTTGGGGTGAGGGGAGGCAAGACAGAGGAGGGTGAGCAAGAGCCACGTGCCTTCACGTGAGGACACAGAGGTGTGAGAACACCAACAGCCACAGCTGCCCCCACCAGCAGTGCAGTTCTTCATGGCCAACCCAGTGCTCAAGAACAACAAACCCGGGACAAACCTGAGCAGGGAGGACTCACCAGATGGAGCAGAGCCTTGCACAGATGTGGCTGGTGCCGGCAGCTCCAGACAGGCACCCACTGCCACAGACTGGGGACAGGAGGCCTTGTGCTCCAAGAGAGAACTGCCACACAGTTCTCAGGTCACTGGTGACACCTGCAGACCCCTGCATTGGTACCAGGACCTCTCTAACTGCTGGAAACCAACAAGACTCTCAAAGGCAATTGACTCCAACACAGTGTTTGTTTTCCACACAAAGCTTGTATCAAGTCAGTATTAGTAAAACCTTCCAAATACATTTATTTATCACCAATGAAAATACTGTACAATGCCCCAGAAAAGGGGTGGGGACAGACAAGTTAAGTCTGGCTTTCATCAATGTCCTTGTCAGGATCCATGGCTGCAGCTTCGCTCTCCTGCTGCTGCTTCTTCCAGAGCTTTGCCATAGCCAGGAGTTTGAGGTTAGGCTGATTGGCAGTATCTTCTGGGAAAATATAATCATAGTATTCCTCCCAGCCAGCATCAGTCTAGGGAAAAAAATACCACAAAGAAAGTTTAATTTGCACATGAATGTTGGCTATTAGGAAGACTTCCAATAAGAGAAAGAAGGGAAAATGAAACCCCGTGTTTGTTAGCCCACCCCCAGCAGCTGACTCCATAAAGCACAAAGGCACCAAGGACTCACAGTCACTCTGGCATCATTTTTCCTTACCCCATCCTCAGCCTGCAGCTTTCTCCTCTTCTTTATTTTCTCCGGCATAAGTTTATCTATCCTCTCTTTAGTGGCATCAGTCCCAAACTCCCTCTCAAAGCTCCTCCAGGACTCCAGCAGCATGACCCTCTCCTCCTTCTCCTCGCAGCTCCGCATGGCCTTGTTGGCCTCCTCGTAGACCTGCCGGCAGCGCTGCAGCCTCTGCTCCTGCCCCGCCGACAGCTCGAACTGCGCGAAGCTGATCCACACCTGGGGACAGCACAGCAACCCACCTCACACCTCTGCTCTGCAGCCCCACACCGAAGGGGCAGTTTAAACAAAAAACAAAGCAGCCAAAGAAAGCAAACATTAATGCAACCTAAAGCACTTTTCCATAAGTGGATGCCTTGAAAATCCCTTTTTGTGTCACGTATGTGAGATTTACCTCACTTCAGCAAGTCACATAAGCCATGTGGATACATTTCTTGTGGCTGTTTGAGGTCATGAGAAATCTGTGTGAATTTAGTCAACAACAGCACCAAATGACATTGGAAAAAATCACAACGACTTTTTCCTTCCAGAGTTTTTGCAACTAAAATCCCAAGACTGCTCAGCAGAAAGAGGGTTGTTTGGAAAGCTTCTTTCACCTGAGATAGGCCTGATGTTGTATGGAATTTAGAAACTTCTTCCCTCCCTTCCCAGCACAGGCACTGGCCTGAACTTGTGTTGATTTGAACCAAGGCAGCCCAGGCTTGCTTTGCCCCATGTGTGATGCTCAGGACCCACTCTGTGTCTGGGGTGCCTGCACACACCTTGACATGCTGCGTCCGCTGAAGCAACCGGCGGTAAAGGTTCCTGGTTTTCTCATACTCCTCTTGCTCGATCTCAAAGTCAATGTAGGATTTCCAAAGAACCTGCAACAGAGAAGTCTCTATGTTCATTCCAAGCACACTGAGATAATGGCATGGGGGGAAGAGCCCAGAAAAATGTGAGATTTCCCGGAGAAAAGCTTGAGATCAGGGCATTAACTGACAGTACAGGCTGGGATTACAGCTGAGCAGCACCAAACCTTGTGCACTGAACCCATTTAACTTTCCCCCTCACATCTGTCTACCCAGGGGGTTTATAGCCCTGCCAAGAAGGAGATGCTGAATTAACAAGTGCCAGATAGAGCCAGGACAGTATGAGGTTCTGTTTGAGCTGGGGGATGATTTACACATTCATCACCCACACTGTGTAACAAACACTTCAGCACTGGGCCAAGTGCTCAGCCCCTCCTCACTCACCTCTGGCATGTCGAGCCGGGGCTGCCCAATGGCCAGCTCGTAGATGGCCCGGGCTCGGTCAATATCCCCAAGGATGGTCTCCAGCTCAGCAAACTTAATCCACGAGGTGCAGTTTTCCGGTGCAAACTCCAAGAATTTTTCATAGAGCTTTCGGCAACGATCAAATTCCCGCAGTTGTAACTCCAACTCAATGTAACCTTTAAACAGTTTGTTTTTTGGGCATTTACCTATGGATGTCCCCTGTTGAGAAAACAAACAAACAAGTCCTTAATGATCATGCAGGCAAATAAAACCCACTCTATTTTCTAAATGTTTCTTTACTCTCCAGTATTTAAACTACAACTCATTTTTTGCACAGTCGGTTTCTTCAGACTCTGTTAGGGCCAGTGGGAAATCCAACCAGTGTTTGCAGAATGTGCATCCATAAACACCAAAAACTTGGGAAGCAGAAAACTTCCTCACTTGTTATACTTTTACAGAACATGGAATCCTCACAGAGTGTGACTTGGAACTTAGCCTGGCTAGCTGAACACTTCATCCTGCACCAGCAGCTGAAGGAAGCACACTACTAGTCTGTACCAGTCTGCCAGGTTAACAGTTCCTAAGTGTCTTACAATACAAATGATATCAAATCAAACTGAATCCTGGCACCACACTGCTCCTCCTCACACAGAAAATGATTTCACATCCCTGCCCGTGGACTGACAACAATGGACAGATAGAGAATAATGTCTTTTAGAAGTTTAAAAGTTTTCTTTCTGATATGCCTCAGACTCTGAAGAAAACTGTCTGCCCTAAGCCAACTTGTGAGGAAGCAGTTTCTGGTTCTTAGTTTGAGAATCTCTGAAAAGGAGTTAAGAATGGGCACACCTGAGACAAGTTGCAGTGAACATCACCTTGGAGTCACTTCTGTGGACAAGCATTATCTTTATTAAGCAGTGTAGCCTCTGTTACCTCAGGCCAACATAAGTGAAGTAACTGGAAATGAAGCTTCTCTACTATAACTCTCCTGCACAACCTTCCTACACATTTACTATGTTGCAACTTATTAAAAATGGAGGAAACCACCACTTGAGAGTATCACTTTGGTCACTGCTATGGCCCTCCAGCTCTGCAAATACCATTGCTATCTCAAAATATGCTCAGCTCTTCTCCATGTGCTCTCCATCACTGTTTTGGGGGAACCCCCATTAGTTTGCTCTTTAAAGCCAAACCACCTCAACTATTACCAATGTTGGCTTTTTCTCAAAATCCCTGACTTTACCAAGAATACCTGAACTGAGAGAAAAAGCAGCTTCTCCTTTCAAAAGGTGTTGCTGCCAAAAACACACCCTGTTGTCCCCTAACATGGTGACATTCACATAGTGAAAGCATCCAGCAGCTCCCGAGCCTGCCCAAAAATCCCTGTGACTGCTTCTGTGAGCAACCTGGGACTCACACACTCTGTTGGGCAGGTCCTAGTTTCTGAGAGTCAAACCCCCTATTTGTCTAAAAAGCTTTTTAAAATGCATCACTGTAATAAATCAGGAGCAGTTAAAAACATGTAATGGCACTAAGCTGATGGGATGCTCTGCATTCAGAAGAGTACTTTGTCATTTCTGCCCGTGGCTAATTCATCACTACAAGCTACACTTCTTTTTAAGTCATACATGACAGTAAATGCTGGTCTCTGCAGACTTCTCAGATACTTTCCTTAAGTGGATTAACTCAGCAATTTATAAAGGACAATTTAGTATCTTCTAATGCCATTCCTGTGTTACTGTTAGCTAGCAAAGTCAATTATAGCACTAACAAAAGCTTACCAAGGCTCTTCTGGCAAGAGGGAGGTTTTTCTGCCGTATTTCAAACTGTGCATACAGCAGCCACATTTTAGCAAATGTAAACTGGAAAAAAAAAAAGAACAGTATAATATTTAGGTTAGAAATTCTATAAAAAATATTATACATACTCCTTAAAGACACTCTACACATTATTTATACAAAAATATCATTGCTATCACATTTTATCATGTTTGAGCTAAGTAATTTTCCAGTAAAACCCAACCTTTCCAGGAGAGAACAACATACTCCCTTACTGCAAAAAGCAAAAATGGCCAGGACTGAAGTCTTTTGAAGCAGAGGAAAGAGTTCATTAACCAATCATCAACCGATAAAACATCAGCTATCAATGAACCAATTAACAGCTAATCAGCTCTTAATGATTACAGACTAATCCTCACCTACACACCTGACACTCAGATGATGCAACAAGTGACAAACTATAAAAGAAAGAGCATGAACTAAGTTTTTCTGATGTTCCAAGAAAATGCAGATTTAAGAGTTGTAAGGGTTTGGTCCCATGGATATTTTAGTTAAAGCTCATGGGCAAAAAAACTCCCCCAAAATCAGCCCTGAAGGCCAACTGCAATGGGGAAGACACACCTGAAAGCTGCTTTATCAAATGCAGCTGCCCCAGGTGGGATTGTGCAGGCCATTAGGTTCAGTCACTATAAAAGGTGTTAACACCAGCAAAGCAGAACACTGAGCATTTAGAAGAGACTGCAATGTGACAGGGCTGAGAGCAGCTAGGAAAAACATAGCCTAACAAGGACAGCAAGTAAAACTGAAGGCTAATTAAGTAGTCTTCCTTATTTTTGTGATTATGTGCAACTTAAGCTTCTGAGAGTTTACTTAATAATGTCAAAACCCTAGAGAAACCCTTTTATCTCACTTGTATGGGGGAATCTGCTAACAGTGCTTGTCATCTTGTTTCCTGCTGTGATTAGGAAGAGAACTAAAGACTATTATCTTGTTGATTTTAAGCCAAAACTCAACCCAAACTGCTGGAGAAGCCATACCTTCTTGTGGGGAAGGAGCTCAATGCATGCCTGGTACACCTGCCTGGTTCGCTCTGCATCCTGTAAGAACAGGCACCATTACATACTTGGTTTACTACTAGAATTAAATGCTTTATTTAATGCTAAGATTATACTATCTTTTGAATCCTGAAATAATTGTAAAACTGCAGAATAATATTTTTTAAGTTGAATTGATTAGAACACTGAATGCTTAAAATATAAATGCACTTATCTATGTAGTATGAACAATTTGAAGCTAGTAACTTCTAAGAATCGGCAAGACTTTTGGAAAGCCAGATTCACTACTAAAAAGCAGACAGTAAACCCAGGAGTGTTCTGCTTTTATTATCAGGGTCTTCCTAGAAGAACTGAGGTGAAACAAGTTTGGAGGCTTTTTCCCTGTTATGCACAGGAGGGAAAACTGAAAAGGGGAAAAATTCCCTATACTTAAAATAGTAAATCAAGTAGCTTGTTACACTAGTAACTAAACTAGTAAACTAGTAACTAAAACTAGTAAAGTAACACACAGTAAATTTAGTTCTCACTTTTCCTATTAAAATACCAGTGGCTATTTAATACAAGGAAAACACTTGTGAAGGAAAGAAAAAAACCCCTGAGTTCTTACTACTTGCCTTTGCCTCCAGCTCTTCATACAAGGCATAGTTGATCCAGAGGTAGATGTACCTCTTCCAGTGCCTTTTCTCCTGGATGGGGGGCACGTTGGCAATGGCTCTCTCATAGACCTCTCGAACAGCCTCCGCATCGGCATCGCTCTCAACCAACCTCAGGTAGTCGAACCACGCGTCGTAATTATGGGGGTTTGCCTTCCAGGGAGAGGGGAGCAGGGAAACAAGGAAGAAGCTTCAGTCACTACAAATAATAGACCCTGTTCTGTTGGATAGTTTTTAATCAGAATGCCTCCTCTGAGGCTCACTGGAACATTAATGAAACACTGCCAGTTTTGGGGATGCCTATACTTGAGCTTTTGGGTTAAAGTGAGCTTGTTTTTATTTTGCCTACAAGCATTTTCTAAGTGAAGTGTGAGAAGAGATGAGGAAATGAAGTGTGCAGTGTTCAATGAACAACAGACAGGAGTGGCACATCCAATTCCTCACAAAAGGGTACTTTATCCACAGGTGAGGTGTCCTGTGATGGTTACTCCATAGCCAAAGTACTAAGTTACAAGCTAAACTGCATTATGCCCTAAGGTGACTTCAAAGGGTACCAAGGTCTGAGTTCAATCAAAAACTCTGGTGGCACAATATAGATTAGAAAGCAGAAACAAAAAAGCTGTGAATGCAAATATAATTCTCTTCCCTATGGATGAAATTCTCCTTCCAGGATTAACATTCTTTTGGCATTTGACTGACTATCAAGGGTAATGTAAAACTTATCAGCCTTCATTTCACAAGATACTCTTGTACCTTAAGCAGCAGCTAGATGTACAATGAGCCTGGAGGGTACCTGTCACACATACCTTCACCTCCTCTTCATACTGGAATCTCCTCTTGCTGACAATGATGTCTTCGATTCCCCTCCTGTCTCCAAACTTCTTCTCAAAGATGGTGTAGTTCTTGAAGAGATTCTGGGCATTCTGCTTTGGAATTCTATCCAAGGCATACTTGTAGATCACCCTTACTCTTTCAAACTGAAAACAGTAAATATTATTTGAATAATATTTACAAGGCAACTTCAGTCCTCCTTCACAATTTTTTAATGTGCAATATTTAATAGAATACAGAAGCATGGAACATCTCTGTGTAAGTGACTGTTTTAGAACAGGACTGATAGAGACACCTGTGAAGAGTAAAGTTTGGGGTGGGGGGAAATCTGTAAATGTCATTTTCCACTATCTCTTACACATTTTCAGGTTTAGAATATTTGAACCATTTCTAAGAGGCAGGGTTTTTGGTCCACAGAACATTTTCAATTCCTTACCAGCCTGGGAACTTAACAGAGATTATTTGTGGAAAAATACTCAGGTCAGTCCAGTTTTTTTTATCATGCAGTTCTACAACCTCTCAGAACCTCACCAGTCTGAGGATACGTGCTTGATCTGATGCTGCTGCTCTCGGGCTTGGCAGTTTGATGCCCACCTTGCTTAGAACACACTTACCTGATGTCACAAAAAGGCAACCAGAGATAAGCAAAAAAACTGCCTCCTTAACTCAACTAAGTGTATCATAAAGTGCCGAAACCCACAAGCATTGCAGTGAACGTCAAATGGCTTGGGGTTTGATACTGAAGGAGATATCTTGGCATTAGTCTGCTGTATTATCGAGATCTTACCTCTTTCTGGTTCTCCTCAAACTTGGCAAAAGCCACGTACAGGTGCTCATCCATGTGCTCCTCCCCGAAGAACTCCACCGCCCTCTCGTACACCTTCCTGGCGTGGGCGAAGTAGCTGTGCTTCTCCTCAAAGCGCGCGTACTTGATCCAGTTCTTCACATCGGGGTGCACGATGACAAGTACAGCTTGGTTAAAGAAACACTGCTGCCGGAACCACACCCCTCCAGCTGTGCTCCCAGAGACTGCAGGGTCAAGGACTGCAGCAAACCTCTCCCGAGGATGGCTTGTGCAAACAATTGCATCTGGGAAGACGACACTAGCTGCTCTAAGCATGGAAAGGGTCTATGCCTTACTGAGAACCTACAAAGGGATGAAAATCAGATAAAGGGCAGGGAGAAAGTTGAGGAGAAATCTGAAACAAATGATGACTATAAAAAAGCCAGGTCCGTGAATGCAGTCAAATATAGACTGTTGTGGCAGGACCTTCATGGAACGTGATGGCTTTCCCTAAACATTTAACACCTACTGCTGGCTCTTGGTGAGGTGGCTTATTCTCAGCACACCACAGTGAAAATGAGCACAGAGATATTGCTGGAGATGGAATATTGAAGTAAAGGAAGAAGGCAGGCCTGAACTTGAGCATTTGTCCCAAGGCACTGAAAAGGATATATCTCTCATAAATGCTACGTGCCCTGTCCACCTCCTTGTATCTCAGCTCAAAGTTGATGTAGGAATGCCAAGCTTGCTCCTCTGGTTGCCACTCCATCCAACGTTCAAACACCTGACGTGACCCAGCAACGTTCCCCAGCATCTCTTCCATGTAAGTATACTTGTACCTTGGGAAAGGAGATAGAGTTTCTACAATTGCATAGTGAGCACATCCATTCTAGAATTTTTGGAGTGGTGTGTAAGAGCACTACTGAAATTTCTTCACCTCCTCCCCCCTGCCATACACCCCAGAAATGCCTGGAGATGCAGTTGTCCCTGGCAGCATGCAGCCATATAAACACCCTTCCCTTCCAATGTTCTTGCCACTTAAAAAATACAAAACCCCTCCAAAACTTCTGCCTTATTGTTTTTATCAGACTAGCCTGAAGACTTGGAGGAAGAGGAAACAAGGCACTTTGGCATAATCCCAGAGCAAACAAACGATGAGCAGCTTTTGTGGGTAGAAGAGCTGCCCCACGCTCTGCCAACATACCAGAACTGGTTCACCCTGGGCAGGGTGGTGATGGCCCTGTCCCAGATGTTCCGGGCGTGGTTCACCTGGCGGTTCTTCATCTCCATCTCGGCATATTTGAGCCATAGTGTGACATTCCTGTAGTCCACGTCCAACGCGCGCTCGTAGATGGACCGGGCTCTGGAAAACACAAGGCCACTGCAGGTATGATGTGCCTCCAACACTTTGATTTGTCAAACTGTGCCTAGAAGGGCTTAGAACAGGTGCCTGCAGCTGCATCCTGGTTACCTCTGGATCTCCTTCAGGCTTTCCTCCCATTGTGCGTACTTGATCCAGTTACTGATGACAGTCCTGTTCTTCCTTATGTTATCTTCAAAAGTCTGAGGAGAGAAGTGTATCTAAGTAAGAAATCCTTCTGCAGACCAATGTTAAAAATGGCTTATGGGGTATTATTATAACAGGATTGAATGCCCAATGTTTTACACCTATGCAGATGTGGTACAAATCATACCCAATACTGTAAAAATCGCTTGGCAAAGGAGCTAGAGATGTAGAATAGGACTAAACTCAAGTTCCTGCAACCTGCTAACAAATATTGATGGAGTAATAGCTGGCAACTCTAAAATCTTACTTATTTTTAATGTCCTGCTTCATGTTTCAACAGCAACCCTAGCTAGACAGCTGGAATCCAGTCACTGCTGACAAGCATGAACATACTTGGATGCACCAGCATGGCTTTAGTCACTTTGACATGTATGTACCACTGTGTTAAATTCTGCTTTACAGCAACATGCCTTATGCCCACTCCCTGGACTTCATGTGCTGGTATCCAGTGTGCCAGGCAGATTTCAGTGTGAGGGCTCCTCCAGCCTCCTGTCTGGTTGTGGCTGTGGCACACGGGGCTCATCATGGTCCAGCACAGGCCATGGCACTGAGGAGCGACCACGGCCACTGCAGAAGTGAGAAAAGGGCACATCAAACATTGCTTGTGCAGTGCTGGGGCATTGAACCAACTCCAGCTGTTCTGTGTGGGCCTGAGGGAGGAACAGGACCACAGCAAGGCCTGAAAACCTCACAAGGCCTGATGAGCAGGGAATGAACACCCACTCAGGGTGGAGAGCTGGGACACTGCTGTGCTGCAGCTGTCACCGGTGCTGGACACATGCACAGGAGCCTCAGAGAAGGACAGCCTGAGTTTATGTCCCTTGTACCTAATGTTTTCAGCACTCAGCAATTCTTTCAAGTCAGGGATGTGTTTTGCTGATCCTGGATGGGTGTTATCCAAGGAGAAAGCTGAATAAAAGTAACAGGCAGGTTTGCATAAGCAAAGAAGAAAAAAGCTATATCTGCAATCCCACTTGTCAAATGAAGTCTCAAGCAACAAACCTAAGCACAATCAGGGCAAAAAGTGTGTCCCAAAGTGTGCTAAGTCACACTGTCATTACACAGAGCAGACATATGATCTGTAAACACTGCTCTGTTTGTTCCATCAGTGAGGGGGGAGCCCAGCACCACTGAGAGCTCGGCCGTGTCTCAGGCTGGCTGGGTGCTGGCAATGCCTTGATTATTTATTATACCTGTTATTATCACAGCTAATAATCTCTGTGACGGCCCTCTGAGTGCCCCACATAGGGAAGGTGTCTGCTGCCAAACTGCGTGCTAAGCAACACCTCTAACTCACAAGTTTTGCACAAAAGTAACATGAAACAGGGTTTTAAAGGAACCTGTACTTGTCTGGAAAGTCTAGGAGGTATATAGACTGCATCTTGTTTGTTACAAATAGCAGAATTTTAGTGCTTTATATACGGGCCAAGATTAGGTTTGTTTTTTTCACCGTACCTTCCTTTTCCGAAGTTTATAGTCATTTAGCTCCTCAACATCTGTGATCTTCTGCTGCGGCGGTGGCGGCAGAAGCTCGAGCTCCCTCTCCTTCGCCTCCCTCAGGAGCTGCTCCGCGGTGATCTGAACTTCGGCGGGAGCTTTATTTTTCACCTGCAAGGCAAGCGGAACGGGCTCGACTCACACTTCCTTACGCGCACCCCACGGGCCCCGCGTTGGCGGGTCCCTCCGGTGGCTGTCTGCGGGCGGTGCTGGGGGCTCGGGGGGGTTTTGGGAGGGCTCGGGG
>VXAU01005095.1:956018-970920 GCA_013399695.1 Formicarius rufipectus | reverse complement strand
GAGAAGGTGTGGAGGTGAAAAGCAGTAGTGAGAGTGTGTGTGAAACTGTTGCAGAACTGCAAAAAGAACTGCAGAGCCTGTGGAGGGAAGGCCAATCACACGAAATGGATAAAGTAAGGTTAGTGAAATGGGAAAATGCATTGGAGGTTTGGCAGGAGCCAGGGTAAAAGGACCATGGTGACAGAGAGCAGTAGTTGTTTGGGATAGAGGTTGTACAACAGGTGACGAATGGGTCATATGTGATAGAGGAAGGAGTAGTCAGGGGCTACAGGAGTGCGTAGTGAGCTAAGCAGAGTCACTGGATAGTAATTTAATGGAAATTGGCAGGGTTACAGAACATGGGAGCAGAGATACCAGTTGGCAAACAGGGGCATGAGGACGAGTGACAGGTGGTTGCAAGAGAATAAGTGGACAGCAGGAATAACTGCAGATGTGTGCTAAGATGTAGAAGCACAAGTGAGATGGGAAATGGAAGTGTGTTTCTCAGCTTGCACCTCCCTTTTCTCACTCATAAATAGCTGTGTAACCTACCAGCAGTATATTTCTTACCATTTCAGTCCCATTCCACCATGCTTTTGACAGTCACTCTCTAAAAGGCAACAGGCTACTCCTGGTGGTTTGAATTCCTTGGCAGATGATCGTGTTGAGACCAAAACAGTCAAATGTTCCATATGCAAATCCACCCCTGTCGCAAAGTTGGTCATCCTCTAGTATCAACAACCACAGAGTTTCACAGATTTTTACTGGCAACAGACAGCCCTTAATTTCTGTTTTGTCTCTTGGAAGGAGATCTACCATTTTAATCCCAGGGTTTTCTGACTGCTCTCCTCAAGTCAGTTCTCATCCTATAGCCTGTATACAGCTTTAGCAGCAAATCCTCATTACAAAGCATGTCTGCCCCACACTGCAGACAGGTAGCTGTTTATGTAGAGGAGTACTGCAAAACTCTTTTCACTGGAAGCAATTCTCCACTTGCAGTGGCCTCTGAATATCTGTGTGCACTGTGCTGAAAGGAGAGAGCTCTGTGTTTTTGGTTATTTATAAGGGTCCGGCACCTGCTCCAGTTTTACATCTCAATAAGTAGAACCACTCAGAAAACTAAATTTCCTGGTGGTTTGTTGCTGGACTTCCTTGAATCTCTGACCTAATTGCGAGGGTTCCCTTTAGTCCTTTGGAGTAAGCAGTAAGAAAACCAACTGGGGGTTGTTTAACATTAGCGTATTCATTCTGGCAAGAAGGTGAGGATCATCTGAGGATCACTGCAGTGATAGGAGCTGAGTGTATATGGAGGAGAGGCAGGAAATATGCAAAACAGTGGATATTCAGTGCTTGCACCTCAGGGTTCTTATGTTTTGTGGAAGTATCTGTCCCAGTAGACGAGAATGAAAGGCTTTAAAATTTGACACCAGTAGAGCCCATTGCTCTTCTTGGTTTGGTTGGGAAGAAGTACAGATGGCACCAATGCATGATGGCAGGAAGTCAACCTGATGTAGTTAGAGGATGGAAAAACACTGGCTTGACAGTATCCTTCTCAGTACTCCTATTTGCAGCTGATTTTGCAAAAAGAGTATCAGACCTGGTAACCTCTCTGCTTGTTCCACTCAGTAAGTGCAAACTTCTTCCTGCATGCAGAAGAGCAGTAGCCAGGCTGAGAGTGTGTTTCAGGTTCTGGTGAGGTAGCCAAAATCTGCTGCTAGCCCCAGTACCAGCTAGCATTGATGCAGCTGGGGCATATCCTGCAGATTGTCCAGAAGCCATAGGCACTGGGAAAAAGGCCTCATTAAGTTTCTCAGTAGCACTTAGGGGAATCTATTGATTCCCAGAAGGAAAGAAATGCAGTAAGGCTGCTAGTTACTGGACCATGGATCAGGTTGAAAATGCTTCCTTTCTGCCCACAGAAGGCAAGGAAGAGCACTAAAAAGCACTTCATCTTTTGAGGAGGAAGAGATTTACCTAACTTATTACCACAGCTTGAAAAACCCAAAGCCTGAAGTATTTATTCAGTTTGAAGCAGTATAGGGTAATGAACTGTATTATGTTTATTGGACAGCAAGGGCGGCGTGCTTGGTTGTGAACACTGTAACCCCACTCCTTAAAGTTATCCAGAAATTAACATTTTACTTGCTCTTCAAAATCTGGTGCAAGTCTTTGAGAGACCATTCTGGGAAGATGTCAGTAGTAAGAAGTGTTCTGATCTAGCAGCTGCTCCCTCTACTCTTGATGTATCTGGTACAATAAGCAGCTTCCAGACTTTCACTAACAGTGAATACAAATGGCTACTGATAGTGAATACAAGTGGCTAAAGAGTTCTTATAGCTAATAAATCCACTAAAAATCAAAGCTCTAAGTATGGCCTGTGGAAGTGGCAGCTGTAAAAAAGTGTCCATCCGGACATAAGTGAGTAGGACTGAAGCTTTTTCTTGATTCACAAACCATAGGATTAAAATGTGTGCCCCTGTAGTTTACTGTGATGCCCAAAGTGGCAGGCTTTCCATGTGCCAATCAGATACTGAACCTGGGAATAAAGCCTAAAGGCCAGGGAATAGCCCCTGCCTACCAGGGTAAATAAGAATAATAGTAATAACAGGACCAAGATTCTCACAATTTACTTTTGCTGATGATGAGAATGTTTTGCATAAGCAAATATAAAGGCCGTACAGCCTACATCATAGGGGCAGGTTCTAGCAATAGGTTTCAAGGGGAAATCACAGTCTTCAGGGTGTTAACATCAGCAGGGAAACTTCAAACGATGTTGCTTTCTTGAAACACTCGCTTCCCTTTGTGGCTTACTGCAAATGAATAGTAACAAACAGGTTAATTTTGGGAACTCTGTCACTCACATCATTGCTGGAACAGCCATGAAGCTCTACAGGGTGATGCAGTGGGCAGCATTGGTCTGTGTATGGCTGGGGTCAGCCACCGTGGCAGAGAAATTCCTGATTGTGATAATGGGAGGGTCAGATTTCATGAAACAACTATCATCAGAGAAGTCTAGATCAGAGCTCTCGCACCTGGAAATGGATGACTGCAGACTTTGTAACCACAGGGTCCTGTTTATACTGAAACTCCATTTTCATTTTCTCTTTCAAGGTTATTAGTCTTGGTGTTAAGGATGTTTTTGCAGTATGATTAAGTATATATACATTTTTCAATTGGTACAGCCCCTCATCATAAAGCCTTACAGTCTCCAGGAGTGAAACAAAACAAAAGAGGATTCCTTCTCTCATCCTTTTACTGGTTTCTGCTAATGCTGCTCTCCTATTGATAATAAGCAATTTTCTGTCCTCTGTTCTGTTGAGAATAAACTAAATCAGATCTAAGCACACATCTGTGCACTATGGTCATCTAAATTATTTACAAGCGTGCTAAATACAAGCAACTCTCAAACTCTGACACTCTTTAATGAAAGTCCAGAAGTTGGCAGATGTACATGATAAATATAAAAACTTAAAGGAAGTTTTCAACCATAATTGCTACAGAATCAAAGATGTTTTAGAACATGTTCAGAACACCTCTGTAGAATATCATACAACAAGCAAAGCAAGTAAATTTTCCTAAAGGTTTGTTCATATTTAAAAGCAGCTGTAACTGATTTTCTTCAGATAATACCTTAAAATTTTATAGGCTAAGATGCTGATCATAATGCATCCTGAGTACTTTATAACTGGAAATTAACCCTGACCAAACTGCAGTTGAACTGTGCAGTGAGCAATTTCTTATTTAAAAGTAACATAGTTTTGTGACAACCGAATTAAGAAGGTGCAATGTCAGGCTAGAAACTGTTTTCTGTCCTATTTTTAAGGGTGATCTAGAACGTGAAAAGAGAATATTACAGTCAAATTTTGTACGTTCTCTAATGCTGCAATGCTTGTTTTTCAGGACATTTATTCAGAATTTCATACATTTGAAGTGCTTCCAGAGTAATGCAGTGCTGTGATGAGGTTGATTTTCTGTAAAATAGTAAATAAACATAGAAGTTAAGGATCCTTGAATATATTTGGCAGAATTTCCTTTCACAATAGCAACTTTAATATGTGAATTTAATTATAATATCTTAATATATATTCCTCACAAATACTCTCATGTGTATATGTGAAATGACTGCTGTCCTTTGTTTTTTCCCTTGGGTTTGTAGTTTTTTGAGTACACATCCCATAATGAAATACGTTACAACACCCGACAACCAGAAGTCTGTGCAGCGGTCGATTCAGGGACTGACTACTTGACAATGTACTTGTGTCAAGAAAATGTCCACAGTGTTCCTGAAAACCAGAAGTTTGTTTTCAGAGAGGTAAGTGTGCCTGATTGGTTTTGGGTCTGTTTTTTTGGGGGGGAGTGTGTGGAAGGAGACTTCTTGAGGGTTTTTTTCTTTTTATCTTAATGTCTGCACATCATGCAGGCCATAACACTGGCGGAGATGTCTGGGAGAAATGTGATATCTTGGCTTTTAATATCTGAACAGAGAAGCAGGATAACAGCAGTACATTGGCAAAATGTATGCCAGTCATAAAGAATAGGAAGATGAGAGGAAGGAAAGCACCCTTGATAACCTTAAAGAAGCTGGGAACATTCTCTTGTATCTCACCCCTGCTGTGTTCTCCTGAGATCTGATGAGCCTCAGTATACCCCTTCCCTAGCCAGTCTCATGGCTGGCCTACTTCTGGTCTCTTTTCATTGGCTTATTTTATTTCCCAGTATTTATATTACTATATATCCCCAATATTTCACATACTACCATTACTTTATGCTCTTCCCTACTTTTGAGCTGCTTCTCCTCTGCAGATCCTCTCTTGTAATCCTTTGCATGAGCACCAGGAGTGCTCCCTTTTCTGCAGTGTAATGTGCAGTTATGTAATTTGATGCACCATCAAGAAATGCCTTCTGCCCTATTAGTGTCCTTACACAGGACACATCTTATTGGCTATGGGGGCTCAGCACATCTGTGCCTGTCTTTTTCAACCCTAAAGTCCACTCCCAAAGGGGAGCAATACTGAGAAGTTCGGTATATTTAATAAGTATAACATGATCTTAGAAAAACTTGTGTTTAGTAGTCTCTAAAGAAGTTCCTGAATGCCTGAGAGAAAATAAGCTGGATGAAAAACTATAGCCTTGGTCAGATTCTGGAGTGTTATTATTCAGCTAAGGGAAAAGGTCACATAATATATCAAAATGTTATATTTACATAATGTGTCTGCATAATGCATCTAAACTCTACACAATCTGTAGTTGACAAATTTCATGCTTAGATACTACCACCAGTGGCAGGGTAAATTCTAAAAAATTACTGTCCATTCACTAAATCTAGTCCAGACTGAGGCTCATAGTGGCATTACGGAATAAAAATATTTAAAAGGCTGACTTCATAAATTATTAATGATGACTGTTAACAAAATTGCTCAAGATCATATGCATTAATCTATACAAATATATTGAAGATTCTTCAATCACTTCAGGAAATAATTGAGAAAATTGAAATTTTGAAATTGAGAAAACTGAACAATTGAAGAAAAGTTTTGGAATGCATCTGTTTCCACTGCATTCCTAACCGTTAACTTTTAGCACCTGAAATTTTAGGAATTGCTTTAAATCTCGTTTATTTCTTATGATCACTTTGTGCCTGTGTGTGATTTGAATGTACTGCTCAGCTCCAATTCCTCCTCTTCCGCTGCATTAAATCAAAATCACCAGTCCCCAACTTTCAAGGCAAGTGACGGGTGAGGTGTCAGTACCACATTTCTTATGCATTGTGCAGAGTAATCTCAGAGAGCTGTCCTCATGGATGTTGCATAATCAAAGATTTGAACAGCCTTCCCAGCAGCCTGACAAGAATTAAGTTCTTACGGGCACCGAGTCAAAAATGAGTGAGGCAGATACTGATAAGTCCACTCAAAAATGAGAATTACTACAATGGAAACAGGAAAGTCATTCAACAGTTAAGTCACTCAGCAAGCCCATGAGAAAGAACATGCTACAGGGCATCAGGAGCTGCGGTTCAGGATGCAATTAAGTGCAATATTCCTGATGATGGAAGGAGCAGATTTCCGAAGGAATCAGGGCTGTGCTCAGAAACAGGGTGCTGGCATTTTCCTTTCGAAGCTGCTAAAGGCTTTGGAAATGGTTGTATGTGGGAATGTTGCCCAGGCCAAAGACATGGTCTCAGAGCAGATTCTCTATGGCTGGCCACACTACCTTTTTGCAGCTCACTATCCTAGTTGACAGTGCTCCCGGATTGGAGTGAGAGACGTGAGCTGGACATGACATGTACTTGGAGACTGCTCTAACAGGAGGGCCTGAGACCTCAAAATGTGTTCTTTAGGGAATTTGACTGTGGAGTGCTGTCAGACCTTACACCTCTGAGGCAGCTGTGCTGTCCTCCAGCAAAGCAAGTGAACTCCACATTCATCTGCAGGCAAGGAGCATGCTTAGATATTTTTACTTTTTCCACCACAAATATACACTGTGAAGACAGGGGAAAATTTCTTGCTAAAAATACGTCTAGCATCTACACTTAGTGAACAACATTTATCTTTTACTCACAAGATGTGCAAGACGTTGCTGAATTTGAATAATGCCTGTACTTGGCTTTGTTTTTTTCTGCACGTGTTCTGATGCAGTAAAAAAAGGCAATGAAAATGAATGAAGTTAGCACATACTTTACAGGCTGAGAAGTCACTATATGCATCATTCTAAAGCAATGTTAATATAAGTTCAAAAGCAGAGTCTTTTGATAAAGTTTCAGAGATCCTCAAGTTAGGCATTTTGGCTTTACTGCACAGCACCATCGGAAGGATAGGTGTGATATTTATTTGTGGCAAATGTCTTCTGTTATTTTTAAAACACAATGATATGTCCATAGTTTCTAAGACCTGAAAAGTAAAATTTCTTTCTGTCTGTTGTAGGACGGGACCTTATTTCACCTACAAACCCAGAAGTGCGTACATGCAGAGTCAAATGCTTACAATGGTAACCCTGCACCATTGTTACGACCATGTACCAACTCGGACTACCAAAAATGGTTCTTCAAAGAAAGAAGTTGATCCAGATGTTGTCTAGTTCCATGAAAATGGAAAATGTGCTCTTTCTACTCATCAGTTAGTCAGCCTTTTGAAAATCACATAAGTGATATATTTTTGTATGGAAAGAACTGTAATTAGTTTACAAGCCTTGTATATCTTGTTTCCTGGAGCATTAGAAGGCACTAAGGATTGAGAGCTATGTAAAGTTCTACAGAATCTGCTCCTTTTCTCTTTATTTGGCAGCTACATAACTGCTTCCGAAGTGTCTTAGGTTCTTTTCACAAGAGACAATATATTTTTTTAATCTACTATGTGGAGGTAAGGCAGTCAAAATAATTGCACTAATGTTAATCTGCCAATAACTTTAAATGTTTATTTTTATATCAAAACATTCTGCAGTTGGGCCTTTTAACAGATAGTAGTTAATAATTATTCTCGTCTTTTAAATACAAAGAAGGTAAATGTAGGCCATATTCTGCCCTAAACAACTACCACAAACTCTTCAGTGAAGACAGTGTGGATTTACACATGAAGGCAGGATATGTCTGCATGTTTTTGCACAAATAATATTCTAGATTCATACAGGTTACATATTCCTGACAATACTATACCTTAAATGTTGTGGCAATTTTTGATACTCATGGTGCCTGACAACTTTCTAATCATGCTTGAGTCTGGTTTGGGAGTAAAATGGGGATTTTCTCATTTTTCTTAAAGAAACAAGGCAATGGTATTTAAAGGTGATGCTTTGGGAAAAACCATTTAGATTCACATGGACCTAGCTATGCATCGGTGTTCCAGACTGCATAACTAAGTTTAACATTATGTGGATTTTAGCATGCATAAAACTTGCCAGATCAGACCTAGCAATAATTATTTTGAAACAAGTTACAGTTAAAGAAAATGAATCTAAGAAATTCTTTCATTAAACTGGGTTTAAATGATTCATATAAAAATGATTATACTTAAAAAATGGTTTTGCAACTAACTGATATAATATGCAGCTAATATTAAAAACCAAAAGAATTGTCTTTCATGTATAATTGCATTTTGTCTAGGGACTTCTTTTCTGGTAAGCTGGCCATGTCAAAGTATATGGTCCAGTTGAAAACATGAGGTTTAATTTGTGCCAGTACAAGATCATTTCTGCCGTGGTGTGTGGGATCTGCCTTACCCAATCAGACAAGCAGTATGTGTATAGCGATGTATGTGGTCATTGACCATCCTCATTGCAATGCTGACTAAAAGGGTTTCAACTCAAGAGTTTCTTTCTTTATCAGATGAAAGTATGCTTATGTGTAGAAGGATGAAATTTTCAACCTTTCTCCCCTCAGAAGACTTGGCATCTGTTTTGATCAGTTTGGGATGTACTTTGTTAATTGCCTTTGTTCATGTTTTCTATGAAAAATGTACAGCCTTTTCTTTGAATCCCCATAAGCTTATGCCATTTGAGCATACTTATTTATATGATTGGAGTGGGGGGGAGGGTTTCTGTCTATAAGAGATACATATGTGGGTTCTTCCAAGGTCTTTCTAAACCCCCATAGATAGTTTTTGTTAGCACCTTTAAAGTTTTGTCTGTGTGGGTTGGACTGATGAAACTGATGTTAGAATTAATAAAATATTTTGTGAATCAGTAGAGTGGGAAATGTCTTTTGAACTATTTCTTTTGTTTTTCTTTTGGTCAATGGTTTCCATTTAATCATTTCTCTGATCTCTTAGACCCAGATCCCTGCAGCACTTGGGAGAAGAGAGCTTTATTTTACAGTATCTCAGGTTCTGCTTCCTGAACTCATTAATGCTTCTGTACAGCCTTTTTAGCAGCAGTGGTTTACATTTTGTGGAGCCACAAATCAAAACTGGGTGGCTGAATGAGAGAACTGTGAGAGCCCCACCAACCCAGCAAAGATTTTCTGTTATTTTCTGCTTTGCCTTCTTGACTGCTGATTGAATGATATTAGAAAGTTAATAAGAGCCCACCTGTTACAGTCACAGACAAAACTCTCATTGACCTCCAGGGTCAGTGAGGTTTTCTTAGTGTTGGTATTTCAAGATGCCATCCTCAGGTAGTGGTATGCAAGTGAGACTTAGTAATTGGAAATTATTTTCTATTCATCTTTCCACCCTGCCCTTGTTTAGAGCACAGTATTGATGTTTTTGGCTTTCACTTACATGCAGCTGAGACATCTTTGCATATGCCAGCAAACCTGCCAGCCTGGGTTGCATATTTGCTAGACAAACACATTAGTTCAAAAGCAGACACTGAACATTAGCAATGTCACTAGCTTGTTCTTCCTGTGTTGACCTTTTAGTCCATCTACTTACATTTTTTTTGTCCTTGATAGCCTTTTCTTCTTCTCAATGTACTGGAGTTGTATCAATGTCTGGCTTCAGGTTTGGAGAGTGAAGGACTCCACAAGTGTTTGAGTCACACCTCCAGACTTGCTTTGGCAAGAGGTCAGGGCTACCTGCTGAGGAATGGACTGTGGACTTTGGACTTCTCCTGGGCAGAGATGGGGCTTGATGCCTCATAGAAATGGAAAAATTGGAGGACTTCAGTCACAAATTGATGCTTATTTCTTAGTCTTTGTATTCCCTTATTGAAAAAAAATAAAATTGCAATCCAGATTGCAGTCTGGTATCCAATTATGATCTCAATTTGAAATCATCAGGTAACTATTTTGATATATATATATATTTATTCCTTCACCATTTTGCTATATAAATTGTAGGTCTTCAACATGGGCTAGAACTTAATGGATGTTTGCTTCAAC
Organism: Formicarius rufipectus; assembly: GCA_013399695.1. Lineage (NCBI taxonomy): Eukaryota > Metazoa > Chordata > Aves > Passeriformes > Formicariidae > Formicarius > Formicarius rufipectus. The sequence goes on along the minus strand of VXAU01005095.1, from coordinate 961,130 downwards.
AGAAGACAGTATATAGCTCTTCCTTCTAAGAAATAAACCACCAAAACCTCTGTATGTGTACTCTTGACCAAACCATTACGATGAGAGACTGTTAGAGTTCGCCCAAACACTTGGGAACAACAGTCCTCATTGTACATGCATTAGTCAACATGAGTTGGAAACAGTATTTCTTGCTGGCTCTGCTGAAACAGAGATTGAAAACTGTGTTCAGTTTTTGTTATATTTATAGGAAATGGTAAGATGTACTGCAAGGGGAAATTCATGTTGGGTTGACAACACCAAGACATGAGATTGTGCTTCTGTTCCCTATTTATGAAGACATGGACAGTTACACAGTGATACTGCTTGCTTGGTAATTTAAGATCTGATGCTCTTTTAACTTCATTCTGCTCTCTTAAATTTGGAGATTAAGTTGAAGTCGTGTTGTTCTGATGCCCTGATGTAAGAGATACCATAGGGTTAGGATCATGTGTACACACTTGGAACTGTGCGGCATTTTTGGCAGTGTTTGGTAATGCTGTGTATGCTTGTAAGAAATACTTGGTGCTATCAAGTTAGCTCAGGTAGGTGTCCTTGGAAGGGAGGGAAGAGAAGGATAGCAGAGCTCACCCATTTTCTCAGGCTGCTACAGGAATAGCTGGGTTTGAATTAAAGCATTGCAGTATTCTTCCACTTCCCATTTACAGGGGAAAAATGTTATTCAGGTATATGCAATACTAAAATTAATATGCCCAAGTCAACGGTTTTCAAATTTTTTTTTCAATCCATTGCTCACTGACATTTTTATGAACAGACAAAGCCTGATTAGACCAGTCCCAGTCAGCACTGACAGGAACTGCATGGCTCCGGGATTTGCAAAGGGGGTTGAAGACAAAAACAGGGCAAGACCTTCTCAGTGACTTCTCCAAACTCCAAAAGTAGTAAGAAGATGGAAGACGTAGGAAGTGAGTTGCTGGCCTCATGGGGAGTGTGATGGGTTTCATGTAGTATCAAACCATCTCCCAGAGTGGGAGAGGACTTGCAGCAGATGTAATTTCTCTTCTGGTGTTAAGAGAAAAATCAGTTTTCTAGGTTTCTTGACTTTTACCCATGCTCTGAAGATACTTTATTTGCAACTAAAGGAAAAGTGGTCAAAAGAAGTCATATCAGTATAGCTACTTAGATGTGAAAATAATTAATTAGATACTCAGTGATGAGCAAATATAAAGAATATATAAAGAACAAAAGTGGTAACTGCACACACTGCGAGAAGAGTTGGTAATAACTGAGGAACTGGAAGTGATCATTAGTGGGAAGACACTTGACACTGTTTTTACAGAAATACGGTTGAAGGATTCACATGATTGAAATGCTGAAATGACTGGGTAGCATGCCAGGAGAAAAAGAACATTTGATTTGGGGGTAAAGAGAACAGGATTTCCAATTTTTGAGAACTGATACTTTAGCCAACAAGGAATAAACAAATGCAGAGAGTGTCTGATGTAGATGACCAAATGAGAATATAAAGCCTTTTTGCATAACAGACAAAGCATGTGTGCTGCTTCAGAGGATTTCATCCTTGAGAATGCACTTTACCAATTTCACGGTAGCAAAACATTCTGTGGATTTCTAACCAAAAAAAAAAAAAAAAAGGCAGCTAGGAAAGTGGCTGTGTCTGACACAATTTTTAATAAGCAGTTTGGTGCAATTCTCCTTTAGGCCTCCTTTTATTTAAAATGAGATGTTACCTGGGCATCTGTTACATAATACCTATGAAATAAGAAATTTCTCAGTGCTGAAAATGGGAAAAAAGCAGGCTATGAAAAAATGTAACTGTATCATAGAATCATGTTGAAAACATATATGTACAACATGAAAGTTTTTCTATCAGAATGCAAATTAAATATTTGAGTGCCAGAAATAAAGATTTTTGTGAAATCTAAGTTAGCTTCAGTGCAGTGCATCTGTTATACTATGAACTTTAACTACATTATTTTCTTGCAATATATATTCCTTTTTTTTTTTTTTTTTTACAAAAGATGTGGAAACTGTCTTTTCATGCCTCTCTGATACACAGGAAGAATCTTGAGAGGTTTACTTTGCCTAATCCTCATTGTTCAATAAATACTTTATTTACTTCCCCATAATAAATCCCTAGCCTGAAAAATAAGTTATTTTCTTAGTGTGGGGGTTTTTTGTTTGTTTTTCCTTGACTGGTTGTTTTTTGATTGGTTGTTTTTTTTGTTAGTTTTTATAAAACTTTATGTTGCAGTGTCTTAGTGTTTCCCAAATATTTATTAATTTGTCCTCATTGTATTACCATGAAGGAAGAGCACCCTTGTTTTATTGAAAAGGGATGCAGTGACAAACAGATTAAGGTCAGAAGTACAGATACAGAATGTTAAATACTGTAATTTGAAGCGTAGCTTTGCTTGGTTTAAATGATACCCAGCCATACTCCAGACTTCTTGCAGTTCCTAGGTGCATTTCTTTGCCCTACATCTCCAGCACTGGCCTTCCTGGGGCACTGTGTGGGCACTGCCAGCAACTGGGCTCTGGCTCCCTTCATGATGGCAAGCCTTGAACTTTACACTGAGTGGAACTGTGCAATCACTCTTCCCAACCTGTGTTGGGAAAGAACTGAGGAGATGCATTTCATTCTTCAGCTAACAAAGGGGCATTTGCTTTTGCAGCAGTAACAAAGAAGGATGTAAGGCAGTAGCTAATAATATTCAAGGTATTAATTCTGTTGTACGGAACATGGATATAATGTTTCTTTCACAAAGACTGAGTTCTCAAAAACTGGGAAATTGCTTTAAAAAAACCCAAAGAAACCTTAGAAAGCTTATGATATTCCAGAGACAATGTGTGTATGTATGTGCGTGTGTGTATATTAATATATTGCCACTATTGTAAAATGATCACCAAACTGATCTAAGTAGTAGTAGCAGTGGTCCCGGTAGCTGAGAACTGGAGAAAGTCAGCGAATCATACAGGATACAAGCAGAGAAGAATGATTTTCTGTGAAATGGATTATGAGAGACAAACTTGATATGTATTGCATATCAAGTTGAGAATGGCCAAACATTTAGCATAGGACATTCTAATTAAAAATAGCATTATACAAAATCAATACAGAACCTGTTGCTGCTGGCATCCTAGGAATGTTCTTGGTGTCATAATAACCAATTCTGGCAGAAAATGAGTTACTGGAAAGTTTGTGGGTAACAAGCTGCTTGACGAGTTACTTGTACAATAATGCTCATGCTTTGATTTATTCTAGTGCAAGATCAAGTGCACAGGGGTAAAGAAGTAGGTCGTGCAAAATTTTAGGCAGTATGGACTCATAATAGTGTAGATTATCTCATAAAGAGGTGTCCCCACAGGAAAGACATGCTGGCTGGTTTGCCTGTTGCTTTCCCAATGTGTCCAGACTGTGGCACTGTCTGGTACCGAGGGAGCTGCTGAGGTTGAAGCTGATGGCCCAGTGCTGGCAAGTCATGGAGTTAGAAGGGCCAGTTCACACATAATGCGGAAAAAATAGAGGTGCCCTGGAAGTGCCTTCAGAAATTATCCTTGAGGTGAGGGAACACTGGCCTAATTATTTGACAATAGCAAAGTGATTATTCTTAGCCTGTGTGCATGGGAGAAGATCACTCATACTACATTCCCTGAAGCTAATAAAGGCATGCTAAGGAGCAGAGATAGGAAGTTGGAATAAGACAAATTGATACTGAATATGGGCTGCACCTTTTAGCAAACTAATTAATGATAGAAATGATTAATCAAGAGATGTGGTGGACTCTTCATTACTGGCGCCTTAAAATCAACACTGCTGGATGTCATTCTGAGGGAAAGGCTGTAAAGCATCAAGAGTTATGAAATTACTAGTTGAGGCCTTTTAGTCCAAGGTCAGACCATTATGATCTTAGAATTTATTAATCCAGGAAGATTCTTTCCAATTTATTGCACAGATGCCACTGTTGCATATGTGATATAAATTAGATGTATTAGGTTGATCTTCAAAGGTTTGCTCTGAGTGACCTCAGGAAAATTATGAATATGTATAAAACGTGGGGTGCCTACGGGAGGGCTAAGAAAAGTTTTGCGTTTTGCATTTAGCCAGTACTGCCTCCTGTGTGGGCTCCACCTTCCAGGAAACGTATCAGTGCAACGTTGCTCAGGGACTTCACAGACCATGGGTGCAGGTGGGCAGTGTAAATGTGTTTCTTGGGGTGCAACGACAGGCAGGGAGCAAGGCAGAAAGCCTTGGGATGTATATGAGATATGTCCCACGGCCACTGAGATGTGGAGGGAATTACGTGGGAGAACCTGCGTGGAAAGGGCATACCCCCCGGGCTACTCAGGTTTGCGGCAGCCCTCGGGAGAGCTCGGAGCCCTGCCGCAGCCTTCATTTTCTTTTTTTTTTTGGTAGCCGCGAGCGGTGTGCCAGGCTCCCAAAACCCCACCAAATCTGCGGGGGAAAGAAACCAGCTAAAAAAGTAAAATAAAAAATCCCGACTTCTGCTCCTGCGTGCCGCAGAGCTGCCGTGGGCCGGGCTGGCTGCGTGTGTGCGAGGTGCCGATCCCGAGTGGGAGCGTGTTTGCGTGCCGCGTGTGCGCGGAGGAGGGCGGGGAGTGTGCGCGGAGCCTGCACCGGGCGGCGCGGGCTGCGGGGCTCTGTCTGCGTGTGCGGGGCTGGTCGCGCGTGGGGACAGAGCGAGGGCCGTGGGTGCCGCCGGCCTCCCCACGCCCGCGGATGGGCAGCGGCCACCGCACGCACCTCCCCGCGCCCACCCGCGCTCGTGTCGGCAGCTCCACCTGGAGAACGCGCCCGAACCACAGGCAGCGAACGCCGCTGCCGTGAGAGCGGAGCTCAGCTCGACTCGGCCCGGCCCCGCCGCCGCACACTTTGCTCTGGCTCCGCCCGCGCATCCTGCCCGGCGGCGCTGCCCGACCCGAAGGACGGGCACAGGCGGCACCTCCCGCCCGCGGCGGGGGCTGCCCTGACTCCCGCGGAATGCGGCACTAGCACCCTCGCCCCAGCTCGGCACCGCTCTCCTCCTCTGTCTACCCGGCTCTAGAGTGGGTTTTTTTTCTTCGACGTTTTCTGCCGAGTGTCTTTTTTTTTTT
>VXAU01005095.1:916770-955442 GCA_013399695.1 Formicarius rufipectus | reverse complement strand
GAGGACCAAAAGAGCAGGATCGGCCGGGGAGTGCTGCCCGCCGTGCAGCTGGCCATGGATCAGATCCGCAACGAGTCCCTGCTCAACCCCTATTTCCTGGACCTGCGGCTCTACGACACGGAGGTAGGGACCGCCGCGGGCTCCGCGCCGCCGCCCAGTCCCGGGGCGCTGCGGGTGCAGGGGCGCAAGGGCAGCGCGGACACCCGGGCCGGGGCTGCGACTGCCGCGGGGCCGTGCGCGGCGCCTCCGAGATGCCCTGCCCGCCCGGCCCCGCGGGCTGCCGGCAGATGTGGGGGCACCGGCGGCAGAAGGGGAGGACGTGGAGCCGGCGGGCCCTATCCTGCCCGCCCGGCAGCGGGGGCTCTCCGCGCCGCCCCGGGGGCGCCCCTGCCTGGGAGTCGCCTACAGCGCGACGGTGGGCCCGGGCAGGTGTCCGGGTGGTGGGGGGTTGGCGGCGGCAGGGTTCCTCTGCCCTCGGCATGCACGCAACACCGGCGGGAGGAAGGCTGCCTCCTCGTCCCTCTGCCAGCCGCCACCCGCTCAGCAACAGATGCACGCCGGCCGCGCCGCTCCGCCAGCGGGCACACGCTGCCAGCCCGGCTTATCCCATGTGGCGCCGGGATGCGACGGGCAGAGATAGCAGCCGCAGCTTGAGGAGGAGGCGGGCAGGCGCTCGCAGGGTTCCGTGGGCTCTCCCGTGGGGTCTCCCCTTCCCTGACCTCCGCGCGGCGAGGCGGGAGTGGCTGAGCGCCCGCCCGAGGGTGCCTGGCAGTCAGGCGGCGGGGCGCCGAGGCGCTCGCTCCTCTGAAAGAGTTAAATTTGCAGTCCCCGTCCCTGCGAAGCGCCCGGCAGCGCGGCGGGATGCCTGCGAGGCTCCCCGTTCCGGAGCGCTGCCTTCGGCCGGCCGTCAGGGATGGGAGAGGAGGGAGCCCTGCGCCGTGCTGCGCGGGGACACATCCTCCCTCTACCTGGGGGAGAGAGGCAGGGAGCGAGGCGAGGGCTTTGTCGAGTTGATTGTCACCGCCACCCGCCCACAACTGCCTTTGGTTTTGGTCACAACTTCAATAGCGGTGTGTTTGCGGAGGGTACGCGCGGTTCCGGTACCGGCGCTCCCCTGAAGATGGCAGTCGCTTCTTGTGTAATGCTGGCGGCCGCGGCTCGCTTCCAAGACATCCCCCGGTAAAGCAAGAGGCTGCCGAAAACCTTCCTGGCTGTAATTTAAGGAAGCTCATGTCTGCTCCTCTTCGGTTCTCAGGGTCCGGGGGGTAACAAGCTGAGAGCAGCAATGACAGGCTGTACCATTTCGTGGTAGTGTTTCTGTCCCCAACTTCCAAAAGCCTCTCCTTCTAGAGTGGCAGCTTTCTTATGACATAAATTTGTCATAGTGTTTTTTTAGATACCTCTGAGCAGCAAGGCATGGAGGGCAGTACTGATGAAGGTGTCGCTTAGGAAGGAGCACCTTGCCATCCTGTTGTGTTGTGTGAACAAGACTGAGATACTGACAGGGAATACAGGCAAGATCAGCCTAGAGTAGCTGCTTGTTTCCTTAAAAAAATGCATCTCAGGGAACTCTGCAATCGTAATGAAAAGAATCATGGGGGATTTTCCGAATGGCATTACCTGTCTTGTGAACTGAGTTGCGTGTTAGGAAAAAAAATCACAGTTCTCCTAATCCTGTTTTCATTACATTGTTCTGTATTAGTTCTTCCCTTGGATGGAATTATTAAAAAAAATGACATATGCATAGGAAGTAGAAAAGCCTAGGCAGGATCTTCCTTCTTCATACAGCAACATCATAGTCAATAAGGTACTGCACTTCACTGCAGTCAAAATATTTTGAAGTCATTAACAGAAATCTTGGGTTCTGAACTAGGTAGTTATCATTAAACTATCCAGGGGAAAAAATGCCATGTTTGTTCTGGAATGAGTATCAGTTTCTTAAAAATTGCATTTTTACTGTTTTGTACTCTAGGGACATAAAGAATCAGGGTCATGTTGCCAGCCTGCTGTGTTGCTTTGAATGCTTTTAAGCAGCTAATAAATGGGTGGTTATGGAATGCCAAGTCAGGCGAAGGTATATGTTTGGAGTACAGTCGGATCATTATTGCGTGCTTAATAGTGCAAATAACTTAGTGTTCATGAAGAGCATTAGATTGACTGCACCAAAACAGACTAATGTCTGGAATAGCCATTAAATAGATAATGGCAGTGCAAACTTTTTCACTCGGTTCAGACATTACCTTATTCCTTCAGTGCACTTACGGTAAGCAGAAGGGTAGCTGGCTCATCATGCCCACTTGGTCTTCAGCCTGTTTTCTGAGGCCGCCAATAAATAGATGTGCCTGAAGGGCCTGGATCCTTATCATTGCATAATCACAGACCAGGGAGTAGTTTTTCCTCTCAGGGCTTCACAGGTGGTGCTTGTGACATTGTTGGCTCTGGAAAGAGAGAATGTAGTGCCTTTCAACACATGCAGTTTTTTAATAGCTTGAGAAATAATTGCAGTATATTTATAATGCTTAGGAAATGTACGGCAGTGATTTACTGACTTGTGTATGCTCCCTTGTGTCTTTCCAAATCGCCCCTTTGTTGCAATCTGATCTTTGTATTGCAATTTGCTCTACTACTTAAACTAAAAGCTTGTGAAAAATAATAATGAAAATAAACAGACTTTTTTTTTAATTATGCATTCAGATACTTTTCTGTCAGGATTGAACTGAGTATTCTAGCTTGCTTGATATTTCTGGTTTGTACAATGCAGCATTTTTTTTTCTGACCCACCATCTGAAGAATTGCAGTGTGCCTTATAAGGTCAGCCGCTGTTTGTCAGCACTTGAACTCACTAACCTTTGAGAACATGAGCAGCAGCTCTAGTATTTTTCAAAGCATTTAAATTGAATTAAGCAGTTACGTACAGTGCTTAGTTTATGTCTCAGTTGAGATTGTGTGAATTACATCTTTGTTATGAAATAGGAACACAGGTTACATCAAGTACAAAAATACAGAGGCGTCTGTCTTGGATATTTTTTGATGATTAAACGTACTTGGAGTGTGATCCTGATCCAATTTGATAAACTCTATTTTGCTACTCCATAGGCATGTCTTTATCTATTTGGGCATTCCTTCATAGGCTGAGTCAACAAAGCAGAGCTCAGGTGTAGACAGTTGCAGAACTTTAATTTGTACAGTTCATTTCAACAAGAGCAGGAGTCTCGCACTAGATGAGACTCTAGGGCAAAATGTCATGATTACGTTATTTTAGAAACTTGAGAATTTCTAAAGTGATCATTTCTAAAGACTCTCCTTCAAAACCCATTGAAGTTAATGGCAGTAATGCACTGATTCCAGCGGCCCTTGGACCAGGTACTAGAAGTTAAGGGTGCTTGATAGTTTATGGCTTTGGATCAATAACCATGATAAAATATTTATTCTTTTTTTTTCTACCCTGGTGATTGTAGCTTTAGTTGGTTGAAAATGCAAAGGAATGTTTCGCAAAATAACGAAAGAGAAAGCTCTAGGTAGACTAGATATACCTTACAACTTCACGTGAGTCAGGAAAGGTGATTTCAACATAAGCACCCTGACACGTGTCTGTTGGAGGAAAAAAATTAAAATAACCCTAAAATAAAGGAATAAATTATCTAGTAGACACTGTTATCAATTTCAGCAGTATTTAATTTGCATCAGACAAAAACCTGACCATGCAGGAACTGGAGGAAAAGGCAAGGAAGAAGACAATGTACAATACAATAATGTATTTTGGGTATCTGTCCTTCTACATCTGGACATCTTCCCTCAAATATGCAATGTATTTTCTGATTCCTTGTAGGAGCAGTGATCGAAGTGGTACACAGACAGTGTGAATTTGTTTCGAATCTAAATGTATAGTCAAGAAAGCGGTGTATGCAACTTAGAAGTCTGTCTCTTGTTTCTGAAGATCCAAACGAGTCTTGATAAGCTAAAAAAACTCTTTCAAAAGTAAGTGGATATGTTATTGCAAAGAGGGAAGAATATTCGTACTATGGGGATGAGGTTATTTCATTTTCTCCACCTGCAAAAAATAACTTGTGGTAATCATGGTATAATCTCATCTCTGTGTAGCAATACCTTTAAATAGCAGGTTGGCATAGAATAGTGAGCATTGGAAAATGCACAGGACTCCACAAAATCTTAAGGAAAATGTGAGCTTCATTTGTTACATATTTTCCTTTTTCTATTCTGTAACTAAGTAGAAATTGCCTTGCTTAATTCAACTGATAAGAATTTACAGTCTAGGGATATTATATCTAGACTTTCTCTTTGTTTTCTTTTTTTACTAAAAAATTACATGTATTTTCAGTAAAACTCTCAAATCTTAAGAAAAGTATAGAGGCCATGCATCAGTCTGGGTCATTTTTACCAGCTATTCTAAGATTTAAAGGACCCTGAGCCTCCAAAAAATGCCTTTTCCAGAAAGTCCAGTCATGAGAGGTGTTAACAAAATCAACTCATGTCTTGTTCCTGCAAGTGGGAGTAAGAGAAGCATTTACTTTTGCTAAGGCTGGGGAATATATTCTGGAAACAGGGGAACAGGTTTGTGTCAGTGATGCAAAACAGGTTGTCTGTCCTGTGTTGTCAGTGTTCAATAGGATGTAGTGGTCCTCACAGAGGGCAAATAGCTACTGGTTGTTTCCTGAAAAACTGTACCACAGCAGAATTGAGCGAGAGACCTCCCCCCACACTGCACCAAAAGAAAGGAATGCAATGTGTTGATTAGGCCCTTTGTCTTAGTAGGCATAGACTGAAGTCACTCCAACAGTGGCTGGATTTGCAAGAAGTATGGGGTACCAAAGTCGAGTGGGGCCTCTGGGGGTGAGCCCTGTCATGCTTATGAATGCTCTGAGTATTAAATTTTCTGGAACCTTAATTTCATTTTTGTAGTGCTCAAAATGGGATGGATAAGGTGGTGTTGTGGCCATCTAAGAATAACAGCTGAATACACAGGAGATGTCAGGGTCTGAAAGAGGGTCCAGTTTACAGCAGACAGAACTGGCAGACACTTGTTCTTGTACCATCAGGTGAGCATGTGTCTGGCATACGTTCAGATAGTTGGGTAATTTCTTACCTTTAAATATTACCAAGTACTTGTGCTGTCTGATATTTGCAGAGATTGTGGCATTAGAATGCAATATGCTACGTGTAAGGTGACGATCAGTGTCTGCTCTGCTGGCAACATTCTGCTTGGGAGGGACATATTTCTTTAAATAGTCAGTGTCCCCTTTGACTTTCACGTAATAGGACTCCATTTGCGACACAACATCTTTTTGCATTAGAGATTTGTAAACTTGGAGGGCATAATCTAAAAGTTAAGTGTTTATGTTAATTCTGTGCTGGCTTGTCTGCTGATGGTAAGATGTGGGTGGGGAGAGGAGAGAAATCATGTATTCACTGCACCCACTCCTCTGGGTGCAGATCCCAGACCTGCAGAATGTATATCCTCTAAATATCTCTGCAAAGAGATTAAAGCCAATTTCTGGCATATGTCTTGCAATTTCTTGTATAACTGATTCTATGCATACAACAAAACACACTGTTATGGAATCTTTTGATTCAAATTCCAAACACAATCCATCAGCAGGGAATGTTTTTTTTTTTTTAATATATCTAAAAAGGAGTTTCCGTTTACAGTTGAAGAAAGATAGGGAGGGCCCTATCCTCTGATATGGTTATCAGCTAGAGTGATTTAGTCAAGTTTGTGGAAAAGATGGGATGTAATCTTGATGATAACTGTGAAGAAAATATTTGCGATAGGAAAAAGGAGAGGAAGGAGCTAGATGAGAGACATTTGAGGATGGCATTCACAAAGAAAGTTGTCCATGTACTATTTTTATTGTTTTAATTAAATACATGCAACTATTTAGGATGACAACATAAATAGCATTGCATATCAGGGCTACAAAGCATCATCTCACATTAATGATCTGAGCATGACGACACATGTGCATCTCAAGCTTTGTTCTCTGCTTTCACTTTATTGCTCTATGGATGTTCCCATGGCATATGGCAGAAGAACAATTCATTTGAGCAAACTGCAGAAGCTGGGATCCAAACAGCTCTTTCATGAAAAGCCCAGTGGACACCATTGCTATAGCTGTAAAGGAGATACTTTTCCTTAGGAAGGATTGAGCCATTGCATATGGAGGTCTGGTTCAGGGAATCAAGTGGTAGAAGTTAATAGAGGAAAACCCTGTATGATTTAGTTTGGCTCAGGCAGGTTTTGAAGCAGCTGGGGGTAGCAGAGAGGTGCACTGAGGCTCTCATGAGCATGGTGAGCATGGATGTGATTCAGTCCTGTGAAGATACATGTTATTATGCAGCAGCCCCTTATATCCCAGGAGGCCTATTTCAGGCTGGGATTCCAGACTAAGGTGTTACATTGCACGTACATCACATTTTTAAAAATTTGTTTTTGTGCTAGGAATCTTGGAACTAAATCAGTGACAGACCCTCAAGGTTTTCAGGACCCAGATGTGCTGTTCTTTGATTTGTAGGTGTAGCTCAGCTAGAAATAAGGTTTAGTACTTTCATGGTCCCTGCACTCCAGCATAAAGGACCAGTGATCTGACTCCTGAGGCAACCTGGTTCAGTCACTCCATTGCTCTGACTTAAAGAAGATAGTACCCCTAAGAACAGGTGGAATATATTTAAAGTCACTTTGGGTCTCCCCTTGCCAGGCCACTGGCACCTGGGGCTGTGTCCTTTGCTGATCAGGTATTCCTCTGCTTGCAGAGGGTTTTGTTGTGGGTAGGATCTGCTGGATTTGGGGACTGCTAGGTACTGCCTCCTGAGTGGACAGGCAAACACCTTTTTAATTTCTTTTTTTCCCCCTTGTGCTAAAATAACTGTGTAATCTTATTTCTAAGTCAGTGATTGATGTCCAGTCTCTGTGCCATTAGTTTTTTGTTATCTTTGGTCTTTATTTCTGACACTTTTATCCATTCTATTTTTCAAATAAGTTTTCTCAAATGTGAAAAGGCAAATATCAAATTAAATACAAATACCCACCTTCTATCTGAAAACTACTCACAAAGAATAAAGAATATGAGGGCTAATTCAGCAGACTTGTCCAGATTGTTGTTACTGAGACTCCTGAGAGTTGAAGGCCCAGATAATGAACTAATTGCTTTAAAGTGAACGTCCCAAGTTTGAGGGATAGGATTAGAAAACTTATGTTTCCTACTATGGCCATAGCATTTTCCTTAAATATTTAATGAGTTCTAAGATCAGAAAACCATTAGGATTATCCACCTCTTACAATATAGGCCATGTATTTCACTTAGGGATTTCTGCCTGCTCTAGTCTCAGCTGAAATAGGTACTTTGGAAAACCTTCCCATCTTGTCTTAGCAATCCCTCAAAATCCTACTCCCTGGAAAACTTTTCTCTATGATCTTCCTGAAATCCCTTTAAAAGTCCATTACTATTTCCAACTTGAACACTGCTGACCCTGTAGCCTGCTGATGGCTGGGAGAGCAGCAGCTCCCAGTTTTTTCATACACTACTCTCCCTGCAATACTTTTCCAGCTATAGACTTGGGACATCATCTGCAAGTCTGGGCATTGAAGGCTTTCCGACTTTCAGGGCTATTCAGAGGATCCAGCTCTTGTATGAAGGGCTCTGATGGATTAGATCTTGATGAAATCAGAAGTTTTCTTCCATTTGCCAGATTGTCACAGACCATACATGAAAACCTTGTTTCCTTCCTTCTTTGCAAGCTGGTTCTGCTGGACTCGTATGTGCTGCCCCTGAGTAGCTGGTTCTGCAGAACATTTTTTGAATTTTTATCTGAACTCATTTTCTTCCTTACATACACCTTTTGGGTAAGACCTATTTTGCCATAGCCTCCATCAGAGGAACTCATCTTGTCTGCCTGATTAAGTTATTTCCAGAGTCTCAATTTTCTTTTTACTAAATAATCACAACCATATATTTTTATAAAAGAATCTATTTGTTTAATCTTTTATGTCATTGAAGTAGTTATGTATTTTAATTTGCTATTTACCTAGGGTAGGCCTAAGCTTCTTCAGCAGCTTCATTGAGCTACAGAATTATGTGAAGATTCATACACACAATAGGTGTCTAAGTAACCATTTTACATCCAAAACCTCCAGGGAGAAGTAGTAAGAGGCCCCTTTTGGGATGCTAATTAACTTCCTTTCCACTGTTTACTGCTCCTGTTTTCATAGGGAATTAAATGTTTTTCTAGCAAAGAATGCATCTCTTTCTTTACAATGTTTACTCTATATGAAGGGACAGTTTTTGATATACTAACACTTAGTATGGTACAAAATTAAACACATAACGTTTTTCAAGCGTTGTGGTTCAGACGTGCACTCTTGTGTATTTTAACAGCATTGAGTATTTTTGTATACACAGATGGTATAAAAATATTAAGCTCTGTGTTTCTGTGGTGCCTTCCATGTAATTTTGAAGTCCTGTAAAAGTATCTTGGGTTTTGCTTTCCACTTTCCCCTATGAATTTGGCAAGCCCTGAGTACTAATAATATACAGGAGGTTGACCAAGAGTGCAAACTTTTTCAATTTTTTTTTTTTTAAATTTTTTAAAATTTTTTTTTATTTTTTTAACCATCCACTTTCTCCCTCTCTAAAAATTCCGTATTTTTGATGAGAGTCTAATCTGTAGGCATGCAGGAAGGAGTAGGAAGACTTCATGTGATGTAGTAAAATAAATCAAGTAGCAATAGGTACCACTACATAAAGTGATGCAGAACGTTTTGCATTCCAGATCTTTAAACTTAACCAAGCTCCCCTCTGCTCCTTATTTCTTACTGTGAAGAGTGCTAATAGTATCAGCTCCAGATCACTTCATTTTTTATTCCCTTAATAAAAAAAAAGTGTTTCAAGTGATGTCCCTGAACTAAAGATTTGCTTTCCAAAAGCACCGGGTGATTTGCATTTTCTGTCAACAACAGTGGGAATTGCTGAATGCTCAGCACTTTAGGAAGCCAGCCCACCTATGAAAATGCAATGTGCTTCTATGAGGAGGAGACCTAGAATTGCCACTTTTAATTAAGAAAAAAAAGCATTCATCGTTACTTGCTTGAAGTTTCAAGATGGACTGCTGGAATAAAATGCTGATTTTGGTCAGCCTTTGGGACAGAGATCCTTTCAGGATCAGTGGCAGTATTAAACATCCTTGAGAATCAGATTATTACATCTCAAAATATTTTAATTGAGAAATATGCAAGGTACAGGTATTTTTGGAAACCAGTCAATTGAAAAACAGTAATTTTTGTAATTAACACGTATCTGAAAACAGTGTGTTTGACCTTGGCAAAAATAACAGCTTGTACACTGTAAACAAAAGGAGTGACATGGTGGGAGTCCTGTGTCCCTAGGGCCTTGTTACTCAAGGCAGGTCTATATGGCTGGCACAGTTATGTCACTGGAGGATATCAGGAGGTGTTATCTCAATGTCAGCAGAAGCCCTCAGTGTAGTTACTGCAGCAAACAACTTTTTTTAACTGATACAATAAAGGTAATTTCATTAAAAGAGGATAGTTTGCTGAGGGGTAGCAAATGAGTTTTCCTTGAGAATTAAAAAGTTTTATATTATTAGAAATATTTTTTTCATCCACTATAGAATAAGTTACAGATTAGGCTGCCTCTGACCATTAAACTAGATAGACTGAATTTATGCTTTTTTTTTTTCTTCTCCCAGTTTCTTATGTGTTCTTGAGTCCTTCTTCTCCATCTTTTACAATTTCTCTTCATTCTCAAAGTGCTGCTACTAGAATTTGATCTATTACTTCAGAAATAATCTCACTGTTGCTGAATATACTAGTAATTTTATCTATTTTCTTCAAGCCTTCGGTTCAGAATGGAGGAAATTAATTTGATCTTTGTGTTCCACTGCTGGGAAAGCGAGAAGGGAGGCAGAGATGGGATTTCCAGGCTACACACAAGGAGTGAGATGCTAGGATTTGCAGCAAAAGTGAATTTTCATTTGCCTTCTCCAAGTGAATCTCTCTAGCTACAAACAAATCTGGTCAGTCTTGGTAGGGCAGCTGGACATAGATATCCTGGTCATTTGAGTGATGCTGTGGGAAGTAAATAATTTTAGCTGAACAGCCAGCTATTTAGAAAGCTGGGACTCATTACAGCAAATAATAATGTTTTGATATTAAAGCTGCCCTTGCCCATAGGTAGAGGCCTGGTTTCAATAAAAGAACAGGAGTTGCCAGCCACAATAAATGTATTGATTTTCAATACATTATCAAGGTTTCTTAGGACGTATGAGTACTTGGCACTCTAATTACACTGAATGATTAAGCAGCAAGAGCAGAGACACATGGGACAAGAAGGGTGAATGATAACCCACTTTGAAAAAACTAACATATGAGGCTGGGATTAGAACATTCTATAAATGTTAATGGGTGATACTCAAGGGGGAGGAAACCATGTGTGGGAGGCATGAGGTGACATATAGCTTAAATATATAGCCAGCCTTTAACACAGTTAATACACTCTATAGTCAACCTTTTACATGAACTAATAACTCTTTAAGTGATTTACAGGTCAGAAATACTGATCAGGGGATTGAGGACTGAATTTAAAATGCTCTAAAAGCAGAGGATAATGTGGTAAGAACAACTCAAAAAGATTTCTCCTTTAGCCTTTGGCAAGTGTTGGTTATGGGCAATACATTTATGCTAGGTGTTTGATTTTTTTCTATTTTTAAGTTCTCAGTGACTGTGCTTCTACGAAGGAGCACAATTTCCTCCTACAGTTTCCCTCTCTGAAAAGCCATTAGTTTGTGTGGATCTCACAAAGGAGATGCCAACAGTGAGTCATCTGGTCACCAGCTCTGTCCTAAGGCTTTCAGCTATGTCTTGCAAAAAACTGCCTTACTGTGCTGAACAGTAGTTATTTACTTTTGGTAAAACCTTCTGAAACAGTGGGGAAGACAGTGTTTAAAATGAAATAGCCTTCATTTTCTAACACTGAAATCAGGTTTCAAAATTAGTACTATTTGAAATGATTGTGAAAATTCGGCTTCACATTTGAGAAAGCGATGCAAGAAAGATGCTATTCTAAACCTGAAAATTATACCTGTTATGATCAATCATGAGCATGGCAAACACGGCTATTTTATTCATCAAAATGAAAACACATGGGCTCATTTTGATGCAAGTATTACAGGATTAATTAGCAATAGAAATACTATATAAGAAACAATTGGTCAGATAGTTACATGTTTCTGTCAGGAAGCAGATTTTAAGGACACAAGCAACAGAAGGTTGCTCTAGTACGTAACCCTGTTTTCTCCTTTGCCAGGCATGGGTTAAATGCAGCAGTGCTGAGGACTCACAGAAGTAGCACAAGGAGAGAAAAATACTGTCCAGGCTGAAGCCAGTCTCTTATATCTAAAGAATAAGGTGCTGCTCCCTAAAATGTATGTCCATCCATATGGTGCTGAAAATTATTTCATAGCCTCTGATACACCATTGCTGTCTGATGAGTTTAAAGCCACTGACTAGCAGTGGGAGTCAAGTGAGTTGTGGTGGCAAATTTGTGGGTTTTTTTGAACACAGAGGAGGATGTTTGGTAGTCAAATCACATTTTTTTGTTACCTACATATGGGCCAAAGCTATGACTCAGTGGCTCCCCATGTGTCCACTTAGCTGGTGAAATGATTTAGGCATAGGGTGAAGAACAGTTCAGAGCGCTTTGGTTGCTGAGGTTTGGCAGCATGGATGCCCGCTTTCCTCCTTTCTCCCTTAGTGTAGTCATTGCTGAAATAATGCTGGGAAGGAAGGCTGGTCCAAGGACTATTCACCAACAAAATCCCATTTAAGCCTCTAAGAAAGGTATTAAATGGGATTTAAGCAACATTTTGGCCTGTACTGGCCCTCTTCTCAGAATAAAATTCCATCTCAAGTTTAAAAAATGTTTAAGAAAATATGTTTCTAGTTATCACATTATAGAAACATAAGACTAAGGAACAGAAAATGCCTATTAAGTAATCATGTAAAATTATTGCTAAGTTGACTGTGCTACAACAGTGTGCTTCCTACATAGTGTTGTGCCCAGACAATGTGCTGAAATTCTCAGTCTAGGGAATGTCTGTGATAAATTTTGATCTTGCTGCATTTGATTTGGTCATAGCCTTGTATAGGAGGAAAACCAGTATCTTCTTCCCCTCCATACAGCCTTGCTGCTTTCTGACTATAGGCAATGGTGATGAAGAAGAACAAGGGTTATGCACTTGGTATGTCTTATTTCACTTCATTTTTGTGTCTAAGAATGCATTAGGCTCTTTACCTGCCAGTTGCACAGGTGTGTTGGTAGAAGAATCACTGTGGACAGTTAGTGAGGAATTGAGAGAATCTCTTGCTTGAGGCTATTTGCTGGGTCTGAGGAAAATATTATTGCTTTTTTATTCAGTGTTACTTTCCTGTTTTTATTTCTCTATTTACTTCCATGCCCTCATGTTAGAAGTATATAGATTGTAATTATAAATTAGAATGTTTATAATTAGAATTTATTTGGGGTTTTCTGTAGAAACTTTTTAGTTGCATGTCAGTTTCAGAATAATTTGTTGACCTGGAACACTGTGTTTTGAAAATTAAAATTAGACAAGCCACCCTTACTTTCTGCAGCAAAGTAATTTTTTTTAAATGTCATCTATTCAAAATATAAATTGCCAAGCTCTGAACATATAATTTCAAATTTGATTGATATCAAATTAACCTTCTGCTTATGAGCCCTACCATTTGTTTTGCTTTCAGATTATTGAGTCATGAAAACCTTTGAGGTTTTGGATTTCCATCCCAGCTTGGCACAGGGAATTCTTTGAAATCTTGAATTTCCACAAGATAGCAAAACAGTTTGATATTCAGCTGCATATATAATGACATTTGCTGAAAAGTGGAGCTTTCTTCTTCTTGGAGAAGCAAGCATCTCCCAGGCCACATGTCCTTTCTCTCCCTGCTTCAGGGCTTGACTCTTTCCTTTTCTTTCCTGGCCTCTGATAGCATTCCAGTAGGTATGGTGGGCTTTCTGTGCCTGGGGAGTTCTGGCTGCTTGAACAGAGGAAAGGAATCACTCAGATGGAGCCGACATGAGAACAGTGGCATTGCTGCTGTGAAAGGTGCAGGGAAGGTGGTGCTTGTCTGATGGGTGAGGTAGTCTGCGAGTCCTGGCAGGCAGAGCTGCAGGTTCTTCTCTGCTATGGTGATCCTATATATAATCCCTTCACACTCTGGTGAGTTTTGATTAGCAGCAAAGAAGATTTATTCCAGCATTACTATTTTCTCTGCATTTCTGCATGTACAGCATCAGTTCCATTTTGTAGCTTGGCATATTACTTGGAAAACTGCAAATTGTGTGTTGAAATTACTTAGCTAGCTACGACAATATGTGAAATGCCTGTCAAAAGCTGTGTGACAGTAGATTGGAGGAACAGGCCTGAATGTTTTCTCACAGCTACCACTGATTTTAAGGGAAGCACAGGGTTTCTGGTCAAGAGCAGAACCAGGCAGAAGATCTACAGCTTTGAGCTTATCCAGCTTTTGCACTAGAAGAATATAAAATATTGGCAGTACACAAGACTGCATCTTCTCTGCTTGGTGTGTGTGAAGCCAATAGAAAATGTGGTCTGTGCAAAATAAAACAAATTGAAACAATCTTCTGACCCAATGGCATACGGGTTGCTGCAAATACAAGTTCTGTGTGCAACCACTTTGATCAATCCCTAGTATATCTCTTCTCAAAGTAATCATGCAAGTTTGTGTTTAGATTTGTCACCTATGGTCGAATGTTTCTGCTACAGAAATGTTTAAAATGACACGTGTTTAAAATTAGACTTGGCAGAGCATTTTGCCTAGAGATTATTCTTGTGAAGTATTGATTCGCAGCACTGCTGTGAGCTGGATTACTGTCCAAATTGGAAAATCCAGTCGTAGAGAGGTCTTTATCCTTTAATAACAATTAGCTCCTTTCTTAGAGGGACACAGCTGACTGAAGCAACAGAAAGCTGCAAAATGTCGGACAACCAGGGAATCTGAGGCCTTCTCTTCAGGGATGTGGTCTGTCGGGGAAGGGAAGGAAAAAGAAGAAAAACACCAAGAAAGATGTTTTTTTTTAACTGGAAACTAGACATACTGGTGCTGTTTGTGTTACTAATAATCGGGTACTCTGAGGAACTCAATCGTACTCGCCTCTCTCTTCTTGGGCTTTTACCCAACAGCTGCCTGATTGATCAGAAAAACCTAACGACAGATGTGTTGCCTGCGGTCCATTTAGCCTTGAAACATTTATACAAGCATAAATGGATATTGAAGAACTATGAACTCCAGTTATCATTCCACGACACGCAGGTAAACGGACGTAGGTGTAGAATTGTGTAATATTTGAGCCTCCTCTGTGAGCATGCTTTGGAAAGCTTGCAACTAAATCACTTCTTGGGGAACCCTGCTCTGCTGAAATACAGCAAATGTGGCTGTCCAGAAAAGTCTGGGCTCTGGGGTGGGTGCCTGACTGTGATGAGGATCTTACAGTGCAATCTTGCCCTGTCCATGCTAGAAGCAGGACTAAAGAGCGTGTGAATAAGGAGGGATGGCAAACACCTATGGCTCGTTAAGTGTGTCTGAGGTACCCAGAAAGTGATCCCCAAATCCATGGCTTGCTTGAGTTGCCCTGTTCTTCTGGACTGTCTTCTGCATCTTGGTCTTACTGCTTTCCACAGTGACATCTTTATAGATCGTCACCCTTTGTGCTTGCGTGTGAGAAGAAAGGTCTGTGCTGTGCCATCGGAGCAGGGTGTTTGACTGTGTAGAGCCTTGCTTGCTCATTTAAGGAAAAATTAAAGGCTGATATAAGAGGTGAGGGGTTTGAGAAACTAGATATAAAAGGTATTGAGGTGATATCATTTTAATAATTTCAAATTTTAGAAAAGCTCCTTCTGGGATTGATAAATCTTTTCATCTGCTGTGCAGAAATTGAAGCAATCTGTTTCTAAAACCTATCTTTTACTCTGACTGAAAGAACTGTGGCAAAATTAAGAGGAGTAACTCACATATCAGGGTGATCTGGGACTGTAAGCCTGTTTTTTAGGATGTTTTCACTGATTTAAACTACTGTCTCCTGCATTAAAGACATGTGGTGGGGCATTTGCCCTCAGACTCACACACATACACACAGGCTCCCTATACTGCTTAATATTTTGAAGTTGCAAAGTCGTGCACCTCTACGTATTTGCTCGTCTATAAATCTTTAAACATGGACTATACTATTATGATAAAGTTATTAAAATGTGACAATATGGCACCTATAACAGTTGTGCTGCATTATGTAATGTGAAGAAGGTATTGTATATCTTCTTTTGAAGCTCTAGAAAATTAGCCAAGGGAGAAATTAGAATGGAATTTTAATAGTGTATTTGGCTCATAAGCACTTATGTGTAATTTTTGGAGTGCTTAACATACAACAAACATGATCCTATATGCTGTAAAATTACTTGAGGATAGCTTCCATGTTTAATAATGGAACACAAATATATCAACTACATGTACTCATTAAGAAAATATCTGTCTTGTAAATACTTTTATCGTAATTCACTGTTTTATTTATTTCTAAATTCCTACTGTTAATGTAATTACAGATATGCAGTCCTGAAAAATCCATGTCTTAATTTCTCATGTAAAAAGATTAAGATGTGCAGTAACATTTCAGCTTAAGTAAGTCAAACCCGCATGTGATTTCAAGTGGACAGCAATTAAAACCTACTGATACTTGTTTCATTTGGGCTGGGGTGGGTTTTGTGTAGGTGGATGTTTCTTTGCTAATTGTGTTTACATAGTTTCCAGTTCCAGGAGCAACTCCGAAATACTTTTCCCCACAGAAACGTTCAGTGGATTTGAATTGCACTTCAGCTCTGTTGCACTGACCTCTACAATTTGAATTGAAAGGTTGACATAATCTATAATTATCTTTTTTAAATAACCCCTGGAAGGGGTTATTCACCTGGAAAGTGACTTTTAAGAGATTAACAAATTGCATATCCTTAAGATTTGTTTCTTCTTCCTGCTTCTGAGAGTAGATTGCACAGTCTTATTTACTGATTATAGACAAGCTAGAGGTCCTTGGGTTTAGTAGTTTCTCAGGGACAGTATGGATACAAGAGAGCTGATTCTTTTTTTTGGTAATGTTGTGAGCCTAGATTTGCCATGTGTGACCTTATACAACCTTTGAATTAACTTCCTTTTAAGTAGAAAATACAGATACTTGGCTTTTTGGATGCAAGATCTTTCGTGAGTGGGACAGATAATTGACTTTTTGGCAAAGTTAGCTAGGAAGAAAGAAGAGTTACATCCAAAAATACTTGTGTTGCTTTTGCAGAAATAAAAAATGGAAAGAAATCACGACACTCAATATATAATGTTGCACAGGGCTTGAACAATGTTGTAGCATCATTCAGCAGAGCAGGCTTGTGCTCTGTACTGAGACCCTGAGGTTTTGGACTCACGTTCTCTGCCTCCCAGGAGAGAGCACTGCCCTGCCGCGAGGTAGTGTGCTTTTGAGAGGCTTTTCAGTCTTTTGCTTTGCTACTGTTTTATTTCAACTGATGAAAGCTGTCACTGCTCCAGAATGTGAATGGTAACTACGAGGCAAGGGGAGTACTCTTCTAAGAACTGTATGAATTCTGTATATTAGAGGAAGCTGTTTCAGCAGGAGCCTTTGGGGAAACTTTCCTCTGCAGAGTACTTTGTAACCTGGTGGCTTTGTCACTGAGCTGAGAATGAAATGCTTTCTTTGACTGATGTCTCTCAGGTCTCCTGTGATTAAATGTCTGTTTCCTAATTACTATGTTGTCAATTCCTTGTAAGTGGGAATCCCTTGAACACTCATGATGTATCACTTTCACATTAAAAAATTCTTAAATATTCACTGAGAATGAAAAGCAAGCAAGTCAAAATTATCTTGTAGTTTGGTAAATGGCTGCTTATCCATCAAATGGTACATCTATGTCTGCAATGTTCATTTATTTGTAGCAGAAGGGCAGAGGACTGATATTTCTCTCCTTTCCAGCCACATCAAGCAAGGGCATCTTGGGGAGATGTGTTTCCCCCCATCTAAGGTAGCAGATCTGAACCTGGATTGTTTGGAGAGTCCAGATCCTTGAAGTGTTGGACAAAGGGTGTAGCAAGGCAGAAAAGCTGATTTGTGCAGATTTGTGAATCCAGCCATGGAGCAGCTTTTTAGTGCAATAAGAGAAATTATGCCCTTGAGATTTTCACCCATGAGGGTGGGCAGCCAGGTATAATTGAGCTGTCTGTGTATCACTTTATTTCTGTCTTTCACCGTATGGCTGACATCTGGAGTCTCCTTCTACACTGTCCTCAGGGTGATCTGGCTGGTGGATTCTTACAGGCTTAGGCAAATCTAAAAATACACTGGTGTGTAAAGAACAATATGTTATTCCTTCAAAGTTATTCTTCTATTCTTATCTAGTTTTTTGTAAGTTAGTATCCATTTAAAGGGATGTGCAGCCAGGGCTCTGTTAGCAATGGTGTTAACAGGAAAGGTTTATGTGCTGTAATTAGGACATGGCGTGAGTAAACAAATAGACTTTACCACTGGGATTTTCTGAGTGGTGCTGATTCGCACTCAGATTGCTTGTTGACACTTGGCTGAGTCTATACTAATGTGTATCATTTCTGACAGGGATGATACAACATATTCCAGTCTGACTTAAAAGCTGGTTGTCTTTGCTAATAAACTGATTCCCTTGTAATGGAATGACTCAATAACACGATAGCGATGTGTCAACTTATTTAAAACATGTCTTTATCTGCTTATTAAAAAACAAAACCAACAAAACCCAAGATTAAACTAAAGCACCCCGCCCTCCAAACTAGCAATGGAACATTTATGAAAGTGACATTGATAAGCAAATTATTTCTAAATTGAAAATTTCAAGGCATGCATTTCTTATCCTATCTAAAAATGAAAAAAAAAATCTGCTTCAGGCTTAAGATGAAGTAAACTGAAGCATTGCACTGGTTTTGGTTTGTAAGTGTGCTTTAATTTCTTAAAAGCAAGTAAAAAACTATACATTTTGCAATGGCGTTAGCATGCAACACCAGTATTATTTCAGAAAAAAAGAAAAAAGCAGCTACTGATATGTGCAACTTGTTGCCTATGATCTGTCACTCCACCTTGTACATTTCATACCCTCTGGGATGCCTTATGAAACCTTTTGCTAGGACAGGCATAGGAAACAAAAGCATCCTGTCATTAATGTTTTATAAATACTTGACATCTTGAAAAGTTCTGTAAATTAGTGTCCTATGAAGTTGTTAGAAGGCCATGTATTTGGTAAGTTGGTTCTTAACATTTAACAGTCACCTGAACAAGGTATTGTATTTTGCCTCTCGGAGAATACAATTTCTCAGTACAGTATGGTAAACATGAAAATTGTAAAGCATAAAACACTTGTCAAATGCTAATTTTAGCTTTCCTAGACTGTTATATGACTATCCCTGTTATTAGACTCATGTAACAGAAAACAGTAAGAAAAGTGTTCTGTTGTCTATATTTCCCCTTCCCAAAAAGTATTAACTGTGGTTCCTGGCAATAGCACTTTGTTTTCTAAATCATATATTGAAGAAAAATTATGAGAAGTCTGGCTAAATTCCTTGTAAGCAGTTCTTTTGAACTGCCATGAAAGTAACCAGTTTCAATTTTACTCAGTGCAGCAGGGATTCAGAATATACAAAGGGTACACAGTAACCTTATGTTAACCCTTTCTAAATGTGATTTGAGCTGCTTCTCATATAGCAGAAAGAAATGTGGTCATTCTTACCATTTGGCCCCTAAAGACTCAGTCTTTATTCACTGATATAATTCTATCTTTATCTTCTTAGTGTCACCCTTAATTTACCACAGGCCTTTGAGGTTGCTGGGTTTAATACACCTTATACATATGAGTGATGTACATGCAGACATCTGGTGTGAGAAAACGTATTTGGGCTTGGCATTTTTTGTTTTCCTATCGCTGCTTCTGAGCCATAAGGAATTTGAGCAGAGGAGTTGGTTGGTGCATCCAGTGAGGGCTGACAGTACAGAAGAGGAGTTTGGTACTGTGAAGCCAGGGGTGTTCCCAGGATATCCAGGACAGAGGGGCTCTGGGCTTTATTTGGCCTGGGTTTGGAGGTCTGGGCTGGGATATCTCCCTTCAGCCAATGTGGCAGGATTCTTGTAATCTCAGAGTAGGCCCTTCCATGTGGAAAAATTCATCTCACCTGTTTTGGGTGACTCTTTTAAGATAAAAAGAATTGTATAGTAGAGAAAGCCTGTTTCTTTCTATGAAGTATAAAGGGAGCCTCAGTTGGCTAGTGTAGATGCAGATGTCTCCTAACCAGGTCTGGATTGCATCAGCTAGCACCTACCCTAGGTGCCTGTGGGAATTTTAATGTAAAAAGCTGTAATAACAATGAATTTCCATCACCTCCAGCTTTCCACACGGTTTCTCTGGGTGGTTCAGAGCCTTCACTTCCCACCACCCCTGCTTGTGTTTTTTGGTTACAAAATATCCTTTTTTGGTGTCATGGGTTTCTGTAGCTGGATTTTAGTAGAAGGGGGAGCTTCCAGGATGGTTTCTGTTAGAACCTGCCAGGAGCTTCTCCTGTCCTGTGGAGCCAGTGACAGCCAGGAGGGACTTCCTCCTGGTGGCCAAAGTTGAGCCAATTAAGAATCATAGTCACGCCTCTGTGATAACATATTTAAGAATCAGTAGTGCTGTGCAGTTGAAAAAATTCCAGCCATGAGATAACAACGCAGAGTGGGAGAGACCAAGGTCAGAGCAGGAGGAGGCGAAGGAGGGATCCCACGCTGGAGCAGGGGAGGGGGAAGGACTGAAAGCTACTCCCGCCTGCCTCTCCCTGCAGCCCACGGAGATCCATTGGGTTGTGGAGAGCCCTCTGCAGCCCCTGGAGGAGCAGGTGGATGCAGGAAGGAGCTGTTGCCCTGTGGGAGGCCCAGGATGGAGCAAGATCCTGGATGAGACTTGCAGCCATGACTCTTGGAGAAGGAGATCCACCTGTAGCAGGTTTTTCCCCCCCAGTAGAAGTGTTGCCCGGGGGTGGACTGACGTTGGAGCAGTCTATTGAGGACTGTCTCCCATGGGAGGGACCCCACAGGAGCAGGGGAAGGACTCAGAGCTGTGGCCCCCCTGCAGACCATGGTGAAGACCGTGGTGGAGCAGGTTGTCCCCCTGCAGCCCACGGAGACCATTGGGGTGCAGAGACCCGACTGCACCCCATGGAGTGACCCACGGGACAAGAGCAATGGCAGCAACAACCACCACCTGCAAAACCCCCATTCCCTGGTCCCTTGAACTGCTGGAAAAAGGGAGGAGTGGAAGGAGACAGGTGTTCTTAGGACTGATTTGTGTCTTACTTTTTAGTTTTATTACTTTTAGTTTTAGTTCTTGTACTGTTAGTAATAAATGTAAGTATTTAGCTACTCTGAGTTTGTTTTGCCATTACCTCTCAGCTGGCTTTTTTTTTCGCCTTTCCTCCTTTCCCTCTGGGAAAGCGGAGGGGGCTGGAGGTTTGAGTGGACACCGGGTGAAAACTGCCGCATTTGGTCTCTCATGTCTAGCCAGAACAGCCTAGACACCAGATCAGCAGTACTCTGTGGTGTGTTGGGAACCATGTGGGTGGCCACACTGCGGCCAGAAGTGCAGCATTTGTGTGCCAACACTGTAGGCAGCCCCACCACCCCTCACCTGAGCTGACGATGGGCATGCTGCTGCCATGTGGGGTGGGGCTGTGGCTTGGAGGGTCTCCCCATTTACATCTTTTTTAAAGCTGGAATTTTGTGATGCTGGGGAAGCATAGCCTGCTCTTTGGTCTTGCTTGTAACTCTTGTATAAAGGGAGAATTGTGATGAGAACTATTCGTGCAGAGCACAATTTCTTTCAAAATCACAAAGACTGTGAAACTGCAGTACTATCTCCAAGCCTTAACTTCAAAAACCAAGGAAGTATAGTTTAGATAGTCTTGACATAATTTTTGAAGTTATATGCACTCGTATTTTCCTTTCAAAATTAGTTTCAATTGAGATGGCAGTGTTTTACAGCATGTTACACACTAACATTTAAAAATTAAAAAAGAAAGCCAAAATTTGAATTACTGCTTTTATGAAGGTTAAACATTTCCATCAACACAAAATGGATTATTTCCAGAATTCTCTTTCATGAAGAAATCCGTGTTTGGAATTTTATGATCTTAATAACATGAAAACCACTTGCAAAACTTCCCAAAATCACTTGTTCCTGTTCCGCACCTCCCTGCTCAAGTCTCCTTATGGAAGTGTATCTTATGGGAAATTCTACACATACATATTTTATGATCTTCATTGTGAACGTTTCATAAAGTGCTTTTTTTCAAGTTGAAAAACAAAAATGGAGATCCATCAGAACCATCAGATTGTGGAAAAGTTTAAGTACACTTTGTTTATGGCAACTTCAAGCTTTTACACTGGTGTATTATGCTTTGTAGTACTTTTTATGATTTTGATTTGTGCAGTCAGTCTCTCTCAAGAAACACCACCAATGATGTCTCTATTCTGCTGCCATTCTCAGACCTGTCTTGTAATTTCCTTAGCTTTCGCTCTAAAGCAGTGATACAGCAATGCAGGGACCTTCTGAAGGCAAAGAATTAAAAAAATATGTAAAGTCCTGGATCATTTGCAGCTAGGCTAAAGTGTGGCAGCGTCTCAAACTGCTCCGAGAATGGTTAACTGCTGATAAACTAGTACAATGTCAGGAGAAGTATACCAGGGTTTATTGCAAAGTAAGAGGTGATCAGACCACTTGACTGATTTGAGTAGTTCCACTGGAGGATTAGGCATTTTAGTTTTGCATAACAAACTGTATTAATTTTTTTGCATAGGCAGTAATTTAAAATAAAAATGTCTTTCACGTTCAGGTACCATCTCTGCGTTTCTCTGGTATGAACTGATGCCATACCAGTAGAAACATTTGCTTCTTTGATGGAGATGCACAGTTAATATTTTAAACATAGAGAAGCACTGTGGAATTAAAAAAAAAAAAAAAGAAAAAAAAAGAAAAAAAGGAACATAGCACTCCGGGGGTGTTCATACCCTATTCTTTTAGTTATTCTCCAGGTCTTCTATGCCCGTCATAGTCAGTCCAGCTGTCTGTTTCCTCCATCTGTGGCTCTTAACCTTGTTTCCCAGTGCTGGGTCTTCTTGCTTGCAGTTGGCATATGCTCTGTCTTGTCTCACATCGCTGCTGCTCCAGAGCTCCTTTCTCATGCCCATGACCGCTGACTCCGGCTGCTCTGTAATTTCTCAGCTGCCCACAGTGAGAGAGAGAGGCAGGAATCCAAGAGAGAGGAGTCACCAACAGGAGGCTGGTGAAATGTTGTGAACAGGAAGTAGGCGTTTCACAGCGTTTTAAAACGAGAAGGATCAGGAAAATATGTCACCCCAATGTCTTACACTCAACTTCCAAGCACTGGAAACCTTTAGGAGTGTATGTCTTGGTACCAGCTAAACCACAAGAAGTTCTGAGACCCAAATGTTGCGATCAAAGTGCTGTATTTGAAGAAGCGGAGTTTAAAGCTGTAGTGAGGGATGTTAACTCCAGAGTTATTTAGCAACAGGAAGAAGAGAGAAATGAATTTTAACTCACATTCTTGTTTGGAATTGGCTTGTTGCTGAGTGGATCCAGTACTTTACTGAGTGTATTTCATGGCTTTCAGGCTGTAATGAAAGATTTTCTGGAAACTGTGTTTCATGCACCAATATAGGAAAATCATGAGGTTTTTGTGAATTTTTTGCCCCTCAGTTTTGTGATTAAATTATGTCCCATTAAATACTTGTTTATTTTACTGTGAAGGCAGGAACGTTCAGTTGCATTCACAATTTTGTTCTAGCTGATGTTCCAATTCTGAAACAATGCTAAAAAATAAGAATTTCTTAATACATAAGAAAATTCACATGAAGATCTGACAGGTAGCTGGAATTGGTTTATAATATTTATGTGATCCCTATTAAATTATTTAAATCTTACTGATATAAGCAATCATGTAGGTACTTGTATAACAATGGGAAAAATACTCTTGATCTGATTGTCATTTACACAAAGGACTGTTTTACTGAAACCTAACAAGGTAAAGGTGCCTTAAAAAGATCTGATCTTTAATTCAATATAGACAGAAACCACATCCAAAAGAATTGACTTCAGTGTGAGCTTCTTTCCACAAAACCTGAAAACCAGTACTAATAAAGTAAGTTATACAACCCACCTATGGGGTGGGTAGAAATGCAGTGCTAAGGTACAGAAGTCACAGAGTTTCTCATAAGTTTGGTGTGCTGGTAGCTGCAAAGTGATGCTGTTATACAGGCATGCTTTAGGTGATAGGCCAAGCCTTTAGCCCTGGGACTAAGATCTATTTATCAAGTGATCATACAGAGGATTTTCTATATGGGAAGTCATGGGAGAAACTGGCAGAAGTATCAGAAAGCCTCTCCTTTGTAGCACAACCTACATGCCAAACAGCAGAGAAAACCAGATGACTGGAAACCAAAACAAAACATGTAGACCTTGAAAGGAATACTTACAGGTAGATATTGGTACATCAGCAATAGTTTTGATCTTGGCAGTGATGGACACGGTGGGAGCAGTGTTAGTAGACTGAGTGTGTTATGCTTATGAAAAGAACTGCTAGTTATTCATGCCTAGGTTTTGTTGTTACTGTTGTCCTAACGTGGTCAAAAACCTACGAGTAGATTAATTCACAAAATATGGTAATCTTGACTTTATTAGCCTTCTGTGGACCAGTTGCTGTATCCATCAAGTGACTCCTACAGCCAGTTCACCAGTCTCCCTCAGAATTTTAATGTATCTGGTTGAAAAATGTGCAGTTTTTATTGAGTCTTCCAAGGCTGAAGATAATTTACTTCATTTTTTTGCAAAGTTGTACCAATAGGCAATTTCACATTTTATTTCTGGTTAAACTTTGCTAGTTTTGTATTGCATGTGTAATATATAAGGCTCTCTGTTAGATTTAAGATCACACCGTGATCTTCGTATGCTCAGTGTGGATCGTGTTCATCGCACCACTTTCTATTTGCTGTAACAAATGGAGGAAGTGCTTTTATTTTCTTGCTGCAAGGCAGAATTATCAGGAGTTACATCATTTATCAAATTAGCTTTCTGGAGAGGAAACATAAAATTGTCACTATTCCCTATTCTCCTCCTTGACCCCTAATTTAACTTAACACTATAGAAGCATGGTTCCTCTAGCAATTGCCTCTGCTGTTCCTACCTACGTGCTGAGGTCCAAAGAGCAAGAGGGATGCATATCTGATACAGGATTTTAAAATAGTATATGAAGGTGAAAGTGTCTCTAGAAACTTTGACATGTCCTTGAGTCATCAGCACACCTAGAGAACATTTAGTCTTCCTTCTTGGAGTAATGCTGAGATTCAGGCTGTCTTCTTAAAATGTAAAAAGTTTAAAGTGTAATTACTTTAGTCTGAATTTTCTTGATAGGCAGAACCACAATACGACCTTTTCTGCTTGAAAAAAATTTGAAACCCATCCCCTTGATGACAAAAAAATTAGCTTGAGAAACAGAAAATATTTTAATATTTTACAGTGTTTCATGTCAGTGAAAGATTATAAATCTGTATTTACAGAGGATTGCACATACAGTTCTCTCAAAAGAAATGATACAAGAGACATTTTGTACTTTGACTTTGTTTACCTAAAAATCCTGTATGGGTAAATATGTGTAGCTATGTAGTACTAAAGGAAAAGGCTGAGACTGTGGCTAGTTATTAATATGAAGTCCAAATGACTATTTTCTTACTTCAGGTTTCATCTCTCTATGACAACTCTTTTGCTTTACAGACGTTTATTTAAATCTCTGGAAGAGAGCTGCTAATAAAATTATCTAATCTGAAATGATGGTATTTCTAAAGCTCCCATTCACAGACTCATAGAATCATAGAATGGTTTGGGTTGGAAGGGACCTTATAGATCATCTAGTTCCAGCCCCCTTGCCCCGGACAGGGACACTTCCACTAGATTACATTGCTCAGAGCCCATCTAACCTGGCCTTGAACACTGCCAGGGATGGGGCATCTGCACCTTCTCCAGGCAACCTGTTCCAGTGCCTCACCACCCTTATGATAAAGAATTTCTTCCTAGTATCTAATCTAAATCTACCCTCCTTCAGCCTAAGGCCATTTTTCCTTGTCCACATTACTTTTTATTCACACTTGTGGAGTTTTCTGCCTTAATCATTATCAAGAATGCGTTCATTCTTAGTTTTATAAGAGTATGGCTAGTTTAGCCTTTTCTTTCTAAAGACTTGATCCATAACCAGTAACCATATGTGTGGATAGGACCCATCAAAACTGAACTTGTAATGATGATGGATGCAATGATGATATCTGATTTATCACATGTTTTTTAGATATGTGTGTCTGAGCTGGTCAGCCTTTATAATCGACATGTAGATCACTCTTTTAGGATGCAATGAATCCTGTACTAGAGTAGCTTGTTTCTTTACACTGTCTATAAAACTAACCCAGAATATTTAATGTAACTGTCTAAGTTCAGTCAAATGAATCACATGATGTATCTGGGCATATAGAAAGGGATTTGCTATTTGTACTGTTTCGATACATGACAATCATTAGCTTGTTGACCAGCTGCATAGCAAAACTGTGCATTATAGTTTTTACTCTTTCCTATTCATGAATTGATCTTCTCTTGTTCTAGGAAATACCTTCAAGTCTGTGTGTGTGCTAATGGAATGCCTGGATACTCCCTAGGTTTTTACATGACAGACATTGTGCATCTGAGAAGTAAACTCACTGATGGCCATAGGTATTCGAGCCTGAGGGATCCCTACCTCTCAGCAGCTGCTCATATTCCCTAATATGTGTTCTCTTTAATTCCACTGTAGAACTCGTTTGTCTTATTTTCTGCTTCTAGTGCTTCTTCTAGAACTGTGTTCAGGTTGTTTTTGTTATTGATATTTTAATTTTGCAGGATGCTTTTGATAATTAATGATTTTACAGCTTTGAAAATTTAATCTTTTTTCTTATTTTCCAAACATATTTCTAAACTAAGTTGCTTGCTATTATTTCCTTGCCTTCATTAGTATTCTCAGTAGCACCCTGTTTAATAGCATCAGCAAATTTCCAGCAAATCAATTGGTTGTTTATGGATTCCATATAAAAATTAAAATGTTAAACAGGACTGTTCTGGCACTGATCCTCTTGCAGTTTCATCGTAGCCACTTTTCTCAAACTTAGAAATTTGTTGTTCATCATCAGTGTGGTACTTAGCCACAGTTCAGACTATCTTGTCACACATATGTAATAATATGTAGTTAATTTGGTAAGATAATATGATATGTTAAATTTCAAACATCCTAAGTGAGTTCAAATTTAGTTTTCAATTAAAATTCTTAGTGGACATCAGGAAAGCAAATACATTAAAAACAAATTGCAATGCTTAACAATTGAAATGGAAAATACTGGATACAATATCATAAACAGATATTAGATAAATCAGTGATACATCTATATATGAGCTGAACTCCATCATAAATACGAATACAGAAGTAATAAAAGGGGTCCAGAGGCTGGGAATGAGTGGTCAAAGGCTTGCAGATACCTCAGTCAGAAGAGGCACATGCACAGCTGCAATCTGAGTGAACCCCCACACTGCCTGATTTGAAAGAGGAGGTCAGTCCCAAGTATCTCATTTCAGGAGACTTACTCAATTCCCCTAAAGAAAACACCAAACATTCTCTTTTTTAGCTTTTGCATTTTAGTAGGGTTAGTGAAATACTCATTGGCCCAGATATCACAATTAGAAGCCCATGAAGTGGTTTCTGGCTTGACTGGGGTGTCCACATAGATTCTTGTCTTACTTGAGTGTTGATCAGTCCGCTTTTTGTGTTGTCCAGTGCATAACACACTGATAGATCACACCCAGACAGTTCTTTTCTGTACCATTTCTCTAGTCTGTTTCAACTGATATATATAATTGCTGCTTCTTTTATTATTTCAAGTAAAGATTGCCCCAGATCACCCTTTCCTTCTTTTGACTCTGGCTCTTTTGGAGCATAAGGAAATGTGGGAAGATGCTGGGTCCTTGAAATGAAGCTGGTGTCTTAGACACTTTTCCATAGCATGTGAGAAAAAAAAGGAAGTGGAGAGAGCTTTGAAGTGAGTACTGGAAGCAGTGATGAAGGTGATGTGATGAATGGTCAGGAAGCCACTCTAATGCATTCATTTAAAAATAGGTGCGCAGTCTCTTGTGTGGTTGCAGAGTAAAACTTGACAAGGTAATAGGAATGCATTCTGAAATCAAAAGGTAAATAAGCCATAAAAATTTATTATGATTATAGGTTCAGTGTTAAGGCATCTTGGGGCCTGACTCATGACTTTTCAACATCTGTAATGGAAGATACTAGCCAAATAGGAAAGAGATTCATAATGTGTAGCAGTCAAGGACCATAGTGCCTGTCAGCCCTTTTGCAGTGAAATTTAATTTCCTGCCTTTTTGTCCTGTGCAGAGTAGACGTTTTCTTTATGTTGTTCCATTTGACTTTGAAAAAATATACCTTGTTAGCAACTTCACACTTACCTAAATGTATGTGGTTTATCTATCTGAAACTTTATTTTAGATTTCTTCTTTGTAATAGTAAGATATGAGCATGTATTTCTCAAGAGGCTTTTAAATTTACCTCTGGTAACTGCAATTCATGTAGGTCTGATTGTGCTAAAGCAGAAATATAAGTTGAAATTGTGTGTGTAACAGAGAAAGTAACTTTTAAACAAAAACCAAAGTTGATCAGTCTTCACAATTTCTGAAAACAGAAATGTGGTGTAATAGTATGTTATATTTAAACTTTGCTATACTGAATGGATTTTATAGGTCAATAAAAATACTGAGACAGATCCTTAAATAGAAAAACAAATTATAAATACTCTTTTTCAGTTCTAAAATATGTTACTTAGAATATACCCCTCTAAATAAATACACCCCTCTTATACACTGAGAAGATCGAGCAGTATCCTGACATCGACCAACTCTGTAGCTGGTTTTTGTAATTCTCTATTATGTTATTGATGCAGAGGATGGGATGGAGAGTACCCATGTCAAGTTTGTAGATGACACCAAATTTTAGCAGTGGTTGATGATTGGAGGCAGAGGGAACTCAACAAGATTGGATTAAAAGGACCTAGCCTGAGGCTCTTGGGGGTATGACATTGGCATAATGGCATGAGTCAGCAGAGGGTTACCAAGATGGTTAAGTGATTTGGAGCACATTACATAGAAAATGTGTTTCAAAATTGAGGTTTGAAATATTGTATGTAAAGGAAGGCAAAACAGATGGTATTTGGTGACTCAGTAGTATGAAGGTAAAGTGCAACTGCCATATTGTGCTATCATCTCTTCATCTCCTGGGCAGCTTGTGCTGTTCTCATGTCTGCAGGAGGAACAACTCAGAAGGGCACAAACAGTTCAGGATGTTGCTGGAGGCCATTAGTGATAACTTCCAAACAGCATAAGTGATCAAGGAGCTCACAAGCTGAAGTAGGGGCTAGTAGAGGTGGACTGAAGGCTGTCTGAACTGACAGGCTCAAAGTGTGGATTAGCAGCACAAAGTCTAGTTGAAGATCAGACACTTGTGGTGTACCTCAGGCATAAATACAGAGGCTTAATCTTTTAATTACCGATCAGCATAATGGGGCAGACTGCACCCTCTGCAAGTTTGTAGATGATACAAGTCTGGGAGAAATGGCTGATAAACCAGATGTGTGTGCTAGAGGGATCATGACAGGCTGGAGAAATTACAAGGAGGAGTGTTGAAGTTCAGCATGGGGAATTGCAAACTCCTACTCACAGGGAGCAGGAACACCAGGCACCAGTACATGCTGGGGCTGACAAGCTGGAATTAAGCTTTCCAGAAAAGCCCTGAAGGGTCCTGGTGGACAGCAAGCTGACCATGAGCCAGCAGTGAGCCCTTGCAGCGAAGAAGGCAAACAGCCTTGTGGGCTGGTTGCACTGGGAGGAGTGTTGCCGAGAGTTTGAGGAGGATGATCCTTTTTGTCTGCTCAGCAATTGCGAGGCCATCCTGATACAACAGAGATGTGGACTTATGGCTGATGAGCACTGCTCCTATGTGGCGAGGCTGATGGAGTCAGGCTTATTTAGCTTGAAGAAGAGAAGGGTTAAGGGAAAACCTATCAATGTTTATAAACATATGATGGCAGAACGTAAAGAAGAAACAGACTCTTCTCATTTGTGCCCATTGAGAAGACTAGAGGCAATGGGCATAAAGTGAAACAAAGGAAATTCTATCTGAGTTTAAGTTTTTCAGGTTTTTTTTTTGTTTTGTTTTGTTTTTGTTTGTTTGTTTGGTTGGTTTTTTTTGTTTGGTTTTGTTTGGTTTTTTTGGGAGGGGTTTGTTTGTTTCTTTTGGTTGTTTTGTTGTCTTTTGTTTTTTTGTTTTTTGGTTTTTTTCCTTTGCTAAGAAAGTCTTAGTAGTGTGAAATAGTAGATTTAAAAAAAACCCAACACCTAAACAGATGGCAGGACAAGGGAGAAAAGTGCATAGCGAAATGAAGACATGGAGGGACAGTTCATTCTTATAATCCATATATAACTTGAGTTCTGTAAGAAGAGTAGTAATGAAAATGACTTGATGTTAATCAGTTATGAGCAAACACACATGTTGCCAATACTTATGCAAATCTGGATTTTGCCGTTATTTTGTGATAACACAGGGAGGTAAATGAGAGAACTGTTCACTACTCTTGCACTCTGTGTTGTCATTTTGTGGGTAAGTCGCAGAATCACAGAATTGTTAGGGTTGAAATGGATCTCTGGAGATCATCTAGACCAACCCCTCTGCCAAGGCAGGATCACCTGGAGCAGGTTACATAGGAACATGTCCAGGTGTGTTTAGAATTTTTGCAGAGAGGGAGACTCCATGACCATCCTGGGCAGCCTGTTCTAGTGCTCTGCCACCCTCAATTTAAAGAAGTTCTTCCTCATGTTGAGATGAAACTTTTTGTTATTTTGTTTTGTTTTGGTTTTTGTTTTTTTTTAGTTTATAGCCATTGCTTCTCATCCTGTCACTGGGCACCACTGAAAAGAGTCTGGCACTGTCCTCTTGAGGCTCACCTTTGAGATACTTACATGCATTAATGAGATCCCCTCTATCTTCTGTTCTCTAGATCAAACAGGCCCAGCTCCCTCAGTCCTTCCCCATAAGAGAGATGCTCCAGACCCCTATTCATCTTCGTGGCACTCTGTTGGACCCTCTCCAGCAGTTCCTTGTCATTCTTGTACTGAGGAGCCAAGAACTGGATACAATATTCCAGATACGACCTCACTAGGGCCGAGTAGAGGGTGAGCATCTCACCTTTCTCATCCTGCTGGCCACGCTCTTCCCAGTGCACCCCAGGATACCATTGGCCCTCCTGGCCACCAGGGCACACTGCTGGCTCACGGGCAGCCTGTCATCCACCAATACTCTCCAGTCCTTCTCTGCAGAGTGCTCTCTCATAGGTCAGCCCCCAACCTGTACTGGTGCTGGAGTTAGTCCTCCCCAGGTGCAGGACCCTACACTTGCCTTTGTTGAACCTCAGTAGGTTTCTCTATGCCCAATTCTCCACTCCATCAAGGTCCCACTGAGTGGCAGCAGCCTTGGCCTTTTTTGTCCCATCCCTGCATAGTCTGATGGTGTTCCTATAGTCTTCCCATGTGGCCTGTGCCTTTTTCCACATCCTATAAATTTCTTTCTTGCATTGATTTCCTTTAATAACAGGTGGCTGAAACAATCTCCCCAACAAAGAAAATTATGCGAGATCTGTATTTCAGCATGGTGTTAATTCCTCAGCCTGCCAAGAGAAGTAAGTTTTTTGCTATTTTTACAAGTCACTGAGCGTCTTAACATAACTGGAACCAGTCAGCAGTTGGGTTCATCTGTTATATTAAACCTGACTCAAATGTCAATCTATATGTAAGATTAGCAATGGTAGAATCACAGTTACTCATCATGAGACTCCAAATGTTTTTAGGGTGGAATTTGTAAGGTACATCAGGAAGAAAATCTTCATTATTTGAAAACAAGGCATAAAAAAAGAAAAGAACTTTTCTGGTTATTATGAAAGTCTCCAGTCTGGAAGTCAGGGTTGTTTTAAATCTGAAAGGATGGCATTTCAATATAAAGGGAGGTCATTATTATATATTAAATGTTTCTGTCAGTAAGAGCAGTAGGAGGAGGAGTAGCAGTAGTAGTTGTAGTAGCAGTAGCAGCAGTAGTATATCCTCAAACAACATGCAGTCCTGAGAAGAAGCAGTTGTCGAGTTCCCCATCATCCTGAATCATCAAGATGCATACTGTTGAGTTCCTTTGCACAGGGGAGCCCACAATGCAGGCATGTGAGAGTTTGCAAGAGGTGGTGGCTTGGATAAATACCCTTGTGGGTTTTCTCATGGGCCATAGTGATCCACATAGTAAGATAGTGCTTTGCATCTGGCGCTGGTGGTACCATCATCTGGTAGAATCCTTGGTGGGGTCTGACACTGTTCACAGAGCATTGCAGGATGAGAACTTAGTGATGGGTTTACACAGGGGGCCTGGTGGAAGCCTGCATGGGTAGTGCTTGAAGAGGGAGACAGGAATGTATCAGTAAGGCACAAAAGAAAAAAAATCATGTCAAGGAAATTCTGACAGTGTGACCAAAGGCTGAAAACTGATAGATGTGTCCTGTCCAGTGAATGTTCAGTTTGAAACAAGGAGTCTGTAGGAGCAGTGGCTGCTTTATTTGTTTTTTTGAAGACTCCATATGAAATGGGGCTGGTAGCTGACTTTTGTGGTAGGACTTCCATAGCTATTAAAGTCAGTTGTGTAGTTTAGAGTGATACATTTTAAATCCTTCTGAAAGTCAAAGGCAGGCACACTTGGGGCCATAATCTGTAAACATTTCTGCTGGAATCAAAAAAGAAAGATGCAATACGTTCTTCCTATCTGACGTCTGCACAGCAGTTCAGGACATGATCTGTAAATTTGTGTTGATATTTTTTCCTTGGTGTTAGTTAAGGGATGGAATTAAAATTGAATATGATCACGATGAACTGGAGATGCAATCTGAAAAAAGTAAGTACAATTCAATACAGACAAGTGCAGAGTTCCAGCTTTAGCAATAGACCAAGTAAGTAAACACTTTCTTGGCTTTACATCTTTGATGTGTGTGACTTAATTTGACAGTTTCCCTCAGTTGTAGATAAAGGGTGAAATATATATTTGTTCATTACTGACTGGAGAATTTCTATTTTAACAAAAAGATTATTGGAGAGGGTTTGGGATCATCAATTCTTTCTGCACCAGTTGTCATACATTTGCATTGACTATAACTCATCCCTAAATCTTCATTAATATGTATTTTTAT
Organism: Formicarius rufipectus; assembly: GCA_013399695.1. Taxonomy (NCBI): domain Eukaryota; kingdom Metazoa; phylum Chordata; class Aves; order Passeriformes; family Formicariidae; genus Formicarius; species Formicarius rufipectus. The sequence goes on along the minus strand of VXAU01005095.1, from coordinate 922,914 downwards.
TTACTTTACATATATATAGTCAAGATCTCCTACCTTAAATGAATCAAAATATTATAAGAAGTCATCTGATAAGAACAAAGATCTATAGCAGCATTCAAGTCTAAAGTGTGCTTCAGACATAGTCATAGGAAGGACCTACTATTTTTTTCTTTGCTTATCTCTTTTATGATTAATTTCTGCTGTTCACAATTCTTCAGTGTTGTACAGTTCATTCACTGAAGATGTGCGTTTTTACCTGTTTTACCATGCATGAATTCACATATTAACATCTGGCAAATTCTGCCAGATGTCCCTGAAATTGTTTTTTAGCTTCAGTGCCGGAGATGCTATCTCAGCTTCAGATACACAGGAGGTTTGTGATTGCTCTTCTTTTCTGTCCTGCTGCTTCTATATTCTCCACGCGCAGGGTGATCTGTGGGGGAGCTGCCAAAGGAAGGGAAATGTCAAGGGTATAAATGTACTTGCTTGTTCTCCAACACTTGCTGCATCATACAGAACAAACAACCCAACCTTCCCTCTCCTGTCTCCTTGTGAAATAGCTAGGAAGAAGATCAAAACCTTTGGAAAAGACCTTTCAGCCTGTAGAACTTAAAAGTATTAAATATAGTGGATTTTTACTGTGCCAGGAGTAGTGAAACTTTCAAATCAGTTCATTTCCAGATCTTAAAAAAAAATTTCATAGTGGGGGACTGCACTTTTACCTGTTAAGACAGCGATCTTCTTTTCTGCAGCTTCTCCTGTTCTGTCACCTCTGACAGCGACCCCTGCGTTCTCACTCTGCTCATGACTTGACATCCTTGTCACTCTTGTCTACTTAATTGTTCTACTTCTTGTTTTCCTTCTCTACACCTTTTTTTTTTTTCTTTTGTTTTCACACAGAGAGCCATTGCATCTTGTAATCAGCCAAATATTGATAGGGTTCTACATTCTGTACATAAAATAATATCCAGAAATTAGCTTGCTACTTAAACAGCCCCACTTCCCTGCAATGCTTGCTGAATCAGTCACTTCAAATAGTGCTGGAAACATTGATTGCTGTGCTATTCCCAAATGAAATACAAATTTACATGCTTTATCTTCCCATGACAATGGTAGTCTTAAATTATATTTTTGAGCATGCTTTATGTTACTGTAGTTTATTTTGGGTAAATGGCTTTCAACTATAAATCGCATTATTGTTTCTCCAGCCTGCCTCGTTGTAAGGTAGAGTTGTAACTATTAGAAGATATAACGCCACTAAAATTAGAGGTGGAGAAAAACTGTTTTGCTGCAGTGGTGACGAGGTAGTGGTCTCATAGCTGAGGATATTCTGACAAAACATTTTCATGTTTACTGCTCAGAAATATGGTTATTCAGATCCATGCAGTTAGTCATCTGATAGAAATTACATGCAGGAGTAGCCTGTTCCATGTATAACAGACTGTGAAATGTTACCTCTTTGCTGCTAAAAGAGGATCAAGAGTTAGCATTTGGCATAAAGATGAGAAAGGAAGCGACTTATCTTTCAGTCAAAGGACACAGGTAATTTTTGGCAGCAGGGGACTGATTCTGGATGATTGTATGTTAGGCTTATACCAGGAACTTACTTAAAAATTACTAGTCAGTCAAATAAGTATATAAATAAAACAGATCTCATTATTAATTCATCTTCAGATACTCGACTTCAATTCCATAAAATATGAGATGAATTTAAAAGTAAACCAGCGTCATTGTGAAAGGCTAACATGTGCCTTGCTAAAGAGAGGAAAATTGAGAAGGAATGTTTGTGTGGAATACCAGCAGAAAGTAGAGTTGTCAGAAAGAGTTTATCCTAGGAGCTACACGTATTTTACATAGCAGCAGTTCTGCAGAGATTCAATCAAACAAAAGCAGCATCAGTGTTTTTGTGGTAAGTTTTCATGTTCCAAATATTTTTCTCAAAAAACTAATGTAGCATCATTTTTGTTTAGAAGGCTGTGTGAACTTCATTAGTGGTATAGTAATAAAGTCTGTAGTCTAGCCTCTGATAAGACAAAAAAAAAATAAAAAGAGAATGGATACTTTGATGAATGCAGCATGGCCTTAGACTATGAAAGCTCCATTTCAGCCTTCTTGGCAGATTGGGAAAGCTTATGTTTTTCCAAGCTCCTGATTTGTGTATATTTAATAGCACACTACTATCAGAAGGCTATCAAACCTAATGTTGTACTTATTTTTTCCTTGCCTTTACAAGTGATAAATTTGGGATGGAGGAATGGGAAAACAAATGGTCTTTTTGCAATCTGAAAGAACATTGCCTACTACCCGTTTGAACCCTTTGAGGCAAAAATGTTCCCTTACCAGACAGAATCTGATCTCCTTGGTCTATTGAGCATATAGATCCATCAAGCATTTTTTGTTTATTTATTGTGAAAGATACTAAATATTTTTGATTTAAGTGTGTACTCTATATCTCTATGCTGACTCCGGTATGCCTAGGATAGGTTTTATCCATGCAATACATTAGCACAAAGCAGACCACATAGCTTGTCAATCACACTGATATGCATATTAATCACTACTTTCCTAGATTCCTTGTCATCCACAAGAAATGTCTTGATGGCATTGGGACCAGCGGCATCAACACCAGTACAACATCCAGCTCAACATGCTGTCAAAAACCCTTCTCATCTTCCGGCAGCTCTTGCTCCAAACACTCCTTCCCCTTCCCCTTCCCCACAAGATCCTGATGTGAGATCACAGGACAAGACCAGGCATCTGCGCATCAGGTCAAGAGGAGATGTAGGAGAGGCCTCAGGTATGAACAACCCTCCTGCAATAAATCCCCCTTTTTACAACTGGTAGTTTTGTGTGCCATGTTCATCACAGATGGATTAGCTGCCATGACCAAACAGACTGAAAGCATATCTGAACTGTGCCTGAGAGGTGGTTGGATCCATCAGGAAAGCAACTCCAGGCTACAGATCTTGCATTTTATTTCTCCAAGCAGAGGCCAAATGCAGCAGTTAATGTGATGGTACAGAGAGTGTGTTCCTGTCCTGCTGGCACAGCGAAAAACAGAGACTGCATTGCTTCCAGAGACTGATGTGTCACAGTGGGGTACGAGGCGGAGTTGCCCTCTGCTCTACAATTGCTTTAAACACTCTTGTGATCATCCACTCCTCAGGACTCTTTCACATCTGTCAACTGTTACATTTCCTCAGCTTTCTTTCTCTAAAATAAGCCTTCAAGTCCATCTGTAGGTTGGATCCTCTGGAAAAAAAGTATCCAAGAGGTGTCACTTGAATATTTTTTCTTATTTAATCAATGCAACAGCATTAACTCAGTGAAGCATAATTTAATAATAACTTACATTCTGTAGTGGTTTTGATCTGGCTGTCTGAAAACACTTTAAAACATTAATGCATTAAATTTAGCACTGTCCTTCTTGTGAAGTAGGTAGGTATTATAGCCTTAATTTTACAGATGACAAAACACAGGCACAAAGAATTTAAATACCTTGCCCAAGGTCAGATGAGAGATTCCTTCTAGAACTGAGAAACTGTGAGGAGGAAGGAACAGTGTGTTTCCATTAGCTCTGCAGCAATTTATCCAGCTGCTAGATTTTTATGGAACAAAATGTGTGCATCTACATACATGAACAAATTTATTTGTTTATCTTCCTATGTGTACCAAGACACTAGTATGAATGCCTTCATAATCAACAACATACTTTTAAATTGAGATGGTGCATCAGAGGGAGAAGTGGACCAAAGATAATATTTTGACCAGCAAGTTTGTTAATATTGTCAATACTGTAACCTAAGCATCTATAGCATAATTATTTTTTCTTGTTTCTTTAATACAGTTGTTTGTTTTGAGAAATAAATGCACTAAGTAAATAAGTGTGTAACTATTGCCATGGCTGACACAGGTTATTACAAGTCTGGAGACAAACACAAAAACCAGTTCCTGGTCATTCCTGCACTGGTTATAAAAGAAAAACAGACCATAGGCAGTTACAAATTTGAGACAAAAGCTTGATTACAGAAGACTGTCATAACTTTTGGGGGTTTAGCCTAAGGAAGAGGGTGGTCTGAAGTTCTATTAGGGGCTCCTTTACAATGACAGGGAGCTCTGAGACATTGCTGGGGAGGTGTGGAAATGTTACCAGAGTAGAGGAGGTGTAAATTCCTTTTTTTGTTTCTAAACTTTCTGATACAACGTGCCTGTCAAGGGGGAGCCATGCTATGGATCTTATGATTTTCTCTGTGGCTCTGGAAAATCTCTCTCTTCTCTTCAGCTGTTTCGTCTTGTTGCATCGGTGCATATATTCTGAAAGCACTTGCATATTTTTAATTTCCTTCCCTCCTTTTCTTGTAATCAGCTTCTGCCAGCTACTTCCACGAGTGTATATTGGCTTGTCAGTTTGCCCAGCTTAATCTATGTAAATACATACAAAGGCTTTTATCTCTTCTTTCTTTCCCTTCCCACTTAATTCTTCTGAGGTTCTCTACATCTACTCTGATTTGTGTTGCATGCAGCTCTGTTCTCAAGCCTGAAATAGATACATGCACTTATCCTGTACATCTTTTGCAAATTCCATGTCTTTCAAGCAGTGCCTGTTGCATTCATTTACTCCTGAAGAGAGTTTTGTGCTCTTTCTAGGGATCATAACAAAACCCTTTTTCAAGTAAGAACGTCCCACTAGATTGATTTTCCCTTATTCTCGATAGGGAAGGGGACCAGAACAACGTAATACTCAAATAGAAATAGAAAATATGATCTGCTGCATATACAGCAATCGCAGTTCTTGATTTCCAGCTGTGAGCAGTGAATGCCCAGCTCCTCAAACCAAAAGACAGAGGCGCTCTTTCTGTCTAGATGTGTCCAAGCTGTGGACTAGCAGAGATGAGGGAGCTTGAGAGAAGCAATGATCCCAAGTGACGATGTAGGGTAAATTTCTATTTATCATTCACTCTTCTTTTGCGTATTTTTTCATACCTGTTCCATTTGCTACTCTATCATATAATGCTCCCCAAATGTAATTTTTCATCTGTTCTTGGGTCATGTAAAAAGACCACAGGCCAGGACCTCCTTCCCTGAATCTTTCTTCCTTCCCAGCCCCTAATCCCTGGTAGAACAGGAGAAACAGTAGACTTTCTTTCTCTGTCTATGTACTCATGAATACTCTGTCCCAAACAAACCTTGTCTAAGGGATTGCTTTGTACTGCTGCTGCTGAACAGCACTTTGCAGAGCCTTGGACTTGGGGTAGCACATGTCCTCATGGTGTTAATGATTAGGTAGTGAGAAACTCTGGTTCAAACAAAGCAAAACGAAAACATCCTGAAACCAGTGAAAAAGAAGAAAGAAATCATCTGTGCCTCGCCTCTTGCCTTAGTGTTTGCTTCCTACTGAAGGTTTATGGTTTATGTAGACTGGGGAGTGACATCAGTGTGATTTGGTGTGCTTGTGGATGATGGAGGAACTTAAGCCCCAAGGTCAAGGTGTTGGGTTTTTCTTTGATGTGAAACAGTAAAGTATTTTCTAATATCTGATCTGCATAGATTGGCCCTATCTATATCAATATTTACATAAAGATCTAGGCAACAAAGGATGCTTCTCTTCCTCAAGAACTAGTTTTTAGCATGGAAAGTGTTCTCTAAATGAAAGATACAGAGGTTTGCCAGATGCTGCTTAGAAGGTCCAAGTGCTTCTTTACCCATAATGGGCAGAGAGTAGATACGGCAGCCAGAGGCTTATCAGAGGCATGTGGTACATTGCTCTTATGAACTTTTTTTTTTCATTTATAATGCACTTAATGGTCTATTGCCTTCTCACTAATATATTGATACATCAGAAGATGTAATAATTGTATGGTATATCAACCATATATAATGTACTGTGTTGTAGCATTTATTATAAATAAGACTAATATAAAATAATAGCATCAGAGATGGTTTCAGACTTTTAAGGAACCAGTTTAGAGTGTTTATTCTTCTGGATGTATATGTGAGCACAGAAAGATAGCTCAAAGGTGGTTACAGTTCTATTTTTGACCAGAAATGTATTTACTTTTGTATGCAGTTAGAATGATGTATTTTGAAGCAGATAGAGTGTCCAGAATGTTGTAATTTTAAAGACAGGTGTTACAAAGCCAAAGTAGGAGTCTATTTACCTCTTAG
>VXAU01005095.1:881128-916274 GCA_013399695.1 Formicarius rufipectus | reverse complement strand
AGCAGATAGAGTGTCCAAAATGTTGTAATTTTAAAGACAGGTGTTACAAAGCCAAAGTAGGAGTCTGTTTACCTCTTAGGCGAAACTCTTGATTTCTCAGTCACTCAGGGGACCACTGATGATGGAAGGATGATGGGAAAGGCATGAATAATCCCTTGCTTATCAAGAAGGATGTATTGTCAAGACCAAAACCTGGATCTTTTGGCATCAGAAGTGTAAGCTCACTAAGTTGCTAGAAGAACAATTACATCAGAAAGTTGGAAGTTGGAGCACTGGATTCTTGCAACAATTCATCTGCCAGCAATAGAAGACTTGTCCATTATCTTTCTATTTTAGGAATGTCCAGGATGTNAGAATGTAGGTTTTGATTTGGATCTGAGAATATTTTCTGAGTGGTTTTAAAATTGAAGTATTTTTAGTCAAGCTCTGTGCCAAAGGGAAATCTTTTCTCCAGTTGCTCTCTGCTGTTTTGGCAGCAAATGCAGTGCAAGAAGGTATACTGTGGGCAGGAGTTGTCCTTTCCACAGGCTGCAGTTCAGTAGTTGTTTGCTGACTGCTGCCTGGATTGCAGAGATCTAAGCCCAGACACACAGATGATACGGAACTAGAGCTGTTTTTCAACATTTTTCTCAGCCTGCTATTTTCTTTTAATGCAACCACGAAAGACGAATTCTTTAATAAAGTGGAAATGATAATAAAACTTAGATAAAGAGTTTTGGTAGAAAATGGAAGAGTGGCTTGGACAGACATTGTAGCATAATGAGACCTCACAGATTCATTATGTCCTATTCTCTGTTCTCAAGGTGTAAGTTACTAAACAACAATAACAATCTTTGTGCCTTTTTTCTTTCCCCCTCCAGATTTGACTGTTAATAGTAATTTCATTATATGTTACTAGATTAAGGCATAATTTGTATTTGCATAGTCTTTTAAAGTCTATGTAAGCATTTGCTTTCAAGATCTAGGATTTAAAATACAAAGTGTTATATGTGCTTGGAAGAAATGCAAAATGACATGCAATGTTTGACAATCAGGAGAATACTGTCAGAAAATAAAACAATATTTTTAAAGGCAATAGAAAACGTGATCTAAAATACTTTTCTCTTCTTGTAAAGACTGATGATTCTGGGTAGAAAACCATGTAAAAAGAATCTTTGTATGAAGGAATTTGTTCCACATAACCATATTTTACTTTTCCAGTGACAAGTTCTTTGAAGATGACTATTTTAATGGCTGTTGAAAATCTGTTGAAGATCTGGAAGATAATCAGCATTAACAAACTTGCCTCCTCTGTACTTTTGTAGGATTGTCAAATACAATTCTAATTTGCCACAGGCATTGTATATTTATTAAAAATGACATTTCCCCATTTTCCTCCAAGCAGATGTCTCACATGTGCAAAAAAAGCTAAGTTAGAGAACAGAAATCGTATGCATTGCCTTAATGCTCTGCAACTGCAATATTTCTGAATTTTCTGAAAGTGAAGACCTGAAACACTCTTCCAAATCATACTTGTGTGTCAAAGGTTTTTAACTGAAGTAACATGAACTGCCTGCATAATTCTTGCATAATTTTCAGATTGAGTACGTCATCTGTGCATGTATGTGTAGGCATGTACATATAGGTACACATATATGCTTAACAAACGTGCCTTGTGCTTGACAGTAATTTTCTTCCTCAAAAGCCACATTTGCTAATTATAGAATGGGTGAAGTTTATGTTATAACCTCTTTATGTCTTTTATTATTAAAACAAGCTGTAATGTATTTTAAGCTTGATCATTTTATCCTGGACATTTGCTTTACAAATTTAATTTAATACAGCTGTGCTTTTTTGAGCTATGCTACACAAAGTCTTATGCATGCACAAGAGGAATTAGTGAGATTAGAGTCTGTGAGCACTCTGCAGAGCCATAATTTGAGTCACAATGCCTTATAAAGTCAATAGTGGTGAGAACTTTTAGCATGAATTTAAGCTGATGCATCATTCCAACAAGCAAAACTTTTTGAACTTTGATCCAGTAAGTATTGCCAGCAGATTATGAACGGTTAACAACTCCTTCTGGAAAATCCATTCATCTGCCTGGGAAGAGTTGCCAAAAGTGCATATAGTCAGATTAGCCTCTTACATGGATGGCTAAGTGTAAACAAGGGGCTTAATGCTAGTCTATAGGTCATGCAGCAGCGCTAAGAGGTTCAAGTACAAGACCTTCATTTCTTTGCCTCTCCTAACTAATCTGATGCTGTAGCACATCAGATGTATGCATGTCTGAAGAATATTAGGAGTGTTGATAATTAGTTTTTTCTTTGGATGTCTTCACGTGAATAGCATCAAAATTGATCAGAATCTTCAATTTCTTGGTAAAACTGTGAGTAGTGCATAAGCACTTTGCAGCATCACGAACTCACTCTTTTGGTTTTCATACATTCATTTGAAATGCTTTATTTACTTCAAAAGGATTAATCTTAATAGCTTTAAAAATGAAAGCCTAAAACTAGCCAGAATTGTTGGCTTAGGACCTACAACAGGGAATTAGTGGCTTCCCACTCACCACTAATGAGTGGATTTTTTTAAGCTCTGTTTATTTATGAACACTGTTGAATACAAATTCTTTTTAAACAAGTCATTTGTCATTTTAGGGAACCTACTCTGCTTTACTTCAAAAAATTTTCAACAACTATACTAACAAAATGCCATTTGCCCAAGTGGCCATATAATTTCATCTCATGTTTAAAAAAAAAAAAAAAAAAGCATACTTAAAGAAAAAAAAATCTAGATTATTAGTAACTACAGACTTCTGAAAAGTTTCCTCCTTTTCTTAGGTTCAGGTACTTTTTGGGCAACCTAAGGTACAAGTACATACTATCATGCACTTCAATTATGTGTACAATATACTACATGAACAGAAAATTCATGTAAATACATTTAACGAAGTGATTTGCTGATAGGAAAGACTACGTGCCTTAGGAATATTGGCAATATAAGAAGAAGGGGAAGATTATCAGCTTTGTGCTTTTTTGCCTGTTCCCATTTTTCTGCTTTTACATATTTGACCATGATGTTCTTTTCTGCCATTTCTTGTGCTGTAACACTAGTATGCTGCTTCTTATATGCAGCATGCTAAGATGGATGTTTTTGGGTAGCTGTGGTGGCATGGATGCTCCCAACTAAAGCAGGAGTCCAAGCAGCTTCAGGTGACCTTCGAGCAGCTGCAGGTGACCCCACTGATGCCAAACCCAGAGCAGACAGCCACTTTGCTTGCCTTGTTGTGGATTGGCTTTGGTGCTGGGCTGCGATTCTTAAGTAAGGGCTTGCCAGTACCTTCTTTCTTCACATACCTAATAATCCTGAAAAACAAATTACTTTTCACTGGGAAGCAGAACTGCACAGCTCTGGCCATCTGCTGCTGCTTAGCAGGAGAGGGATTCTGGTCCTGGAACTGCGTACCAGAAAGGTCAACTGGTTTTAGTTGCTCAAATTACTCCATTGACAGATTGACCTGTAATTGGTCTTCTTCTACTGTAACAAATTAAAACTCACTTAGAGTGGGTAATGATTTGATCCATTATGTAAGATGGAGGTGGGATAATTTACTGCATTCCTGTTCTGTTCTAGAATTGCCCATCAGATTAATTTGGGGGGGAAAAAATTACACTGTGATAAAATGTAGCATAAAGTGGATTGTAGTCCAGGTCCTGCATCATCCAAGTGGATATCTCATTTTGAATTTCTGGAGTGATATGTGCGATATAAAAGTGTTTTCATTGGTGTTTTTCTTAAAATATATATACATATGCACACACAGAAGAGCTGATCCTTGTTTATAACTGGAAACGGTGTCTTGGGGTGATAAGGCTCCAGATCATTACAGAAGATATTTAGAATAATTATATATATAACGTATTAGTAATGTAATATATATTTACTGTATAAATATTTTTCTTTTACATTTTAATTAGTGTATGCTACCAAAAGTATTGAAAAGTGTTGCTGCCTGACAAGGAGCGTCAAGCTTGTCTTTGAAATGATTTCGATTAAAATTACAGTGTTTGAAAAATATATAGAAATGTATAGAAAAATAAGCATGCAGCATGCAGTTGTGTAAGCATCTGTAGGTATCTGCAAATGTAGCACTGATTTCTTTACCTTGTTTATCCTGTGGCAGCTTCCAGCTGAACTGCTCTGCATCAGACTCCACCATTATGTGTCAGCTTTCAGTGCAACAAGATTTTAGAACTTTCTGTTATTTCAGCAGTGAAGCAGAGCAAGCACTTTACTGGCCAAATAACAATTTTGTAAAAAGCCCCCAATATTTAATTGAGATATTTTCTGTATCCATGGTAATGATGCTCAGTAGGACAGGAAGTCTCTATTACATCATCGTTACTGACAGCTCGTGACTACTTATGCAGCTGCGAGTCGCCTGATACACAGAGTCAGCTCCCCCCTGAGCATCACTCTTTGGTAAATTTTACTGTCCTCTCATACAACAATTGGCTCCCTCAAAATTTCTTTTCTGTTTCTCAAATGCTGTGGAGCTGGAAAGAAAAAAGGAAAGTACAGAAATGATAAAAAGGTGTCCATTGGGTGTCGATATGGTTTGTTCAGATCCCTTGAAACAGTGACCTTTCTGGATCTCCCAAGATGAGAGAGATTCTTTCCTTCTCCCCCTATAAAAGTCATATTCATGTATATTATCAACACTCCTTTAAATATACTACCACATGAAAACCCATTTGTAGCCTAGCCCTTCAGGTAATTCATAGAGAGGATATGTTAGCTGGAAAAGAACCAAGAAGTTCAGGAGGAGTGGGGACGTAATGGTATTAGTGAGAGTCAGTTTTGAAATATGCTTTCTTCAACCTTTCATACTTCCAGCATGAAGACTTTTGTTGCGTACTTATGCTTATTTCTTTTAATTTTTTTAAGGGGTAGCATGTTGGTAATATATGTGAAAATGATGGACCTTTTGCTTGCTTTTGCTTGCTTTTTCAGGGACAGTGCACATGCTTCTTAATTTTTTCTACCCTTTTTTCTAAACAGCAAATGTATGCTCTTTGGATTTTTCCCAGTGACTTGTCCTGTTGTTTTGTTTTGGTTTAAAATCCGAGTAGCATATAGCTGGAAAAGCCATGATGCATCTGGACTGAAATGTAATTCCTCTTTCCTCCACACATACACACACCTTTAAAAAGAATGAATGCTGAGGCAGCTGAAGGTAGAAAGCACAAATAGGAACTGACTTTAATTGTGTGAGTAGACCCACTTATGTAAATCTCTGAATCAGTCTTCATAAAAAGTACTACCGTTGAAAGCTATAAATATTTTTTAATTCCTTCTGAATTAGGATCAGTGTGAGAATGTGTTTAACTCCAGTTTCAGTTCAGAACAGTTTTATTCCATTTTAATTTTAGACAGTTATTAAAGTAGTGCTCACATTTCAAAATCTATTTTTAGTGTTGGTCAAAGGTAAGGTGCATTTGTATTTCAGGTGTAACTGCTAGTCAAGCTCTGTAAACACCTTTTATGGATTGAAATATTCTCTTGGGTCCCTTTCTACCTTGCACCCTTAGATCACAAAGTCATCTAGTCTAACTTCCTGCTCCAAGTGTTGCTCCTGCCCACACTAGAGGGTCTCCCACGGCTCAGTTGGCCAAACCTCAGACACCTCCAGGGTGCAGACTTCAGCCTCACTGGGCCACATGCCCCAGTGCTGCTCTAACAAAAATGTTATTGTTGGTGTTCTGAAGAATCTCACAGTATTAGCTATTTTGTTGCACACTGTTATGTCCCACTGCCAGGACATTACCTTTGTGGCCCCTTTTCAGGTACTATTATGCTGTCACTCAGCCACGCTCAACAAGCCCATCTCCCTAAGTCTCTGTGTGCTGGGCTGGGTGCTCCAGGCTTCTGACCAACCTGGTGACTGTATTTTTGCTGCAGAACCAAAGCTAGATAGACTATTTAAGATATAGTGTGAAATAGAAGAGAACAATATCTTTCCACGTATAGTCTAATTACATCTGGCTATATTACAGGCTAATTGTATCATGTCATAGTGTTTGAGAAATGTTTGAGAAATATGGTAAGATAATTTTCTAAAATAACCCTGTTCTACAAGTTCCACAAAAAGTAGGGTATGCTTCAAGATGTCTTGCCAACCTAAACAGTACTATGTGGAGCTGAGAAATCAATTCATGAGCCTTCTTTATTGTTCTGATAAGAAATGACTTTAAGATGTAAGGCCTATTTTTCTCAAGATGAAGTTTGCACTTGATGAAGCTGCGTAAGTGAGGTAACGTGGAAGAGGACTGTGGTCTAGTTTCATCTTTGCTTTCTGGCAGTGTACTCAAAAGATGAGTATAAGCCACATACACATCTCTTGCATTGCTGTTTGCAGGGAGGACAGCACAAGAGACATCTATGAGTGTGGAGTGCCTTCTGTCTCTTCCCGAGGAGACTTTGTTAGTCTCCACAAAGGTGTTGAAGATGATATGAGTGATTTGCTTTGCTTCTACTTTTGACATCCATTTTTAGTTGTCTAATTAAATGGGAATATAATTTTAAAAATGTATTTTTAAAGCAGATATTAATTACACAAAAAATAGCAACCAAGGAGCTGATCTTAATTCTATACAGTAGATACTGTAATTTTTAAGAATACTAAGAAAACAGATGCATCCTATCACACTTTGTAAGTTGTGTGTAAGATTCTATATAAAATTTGCATTTGAGCATAATCTCTTTTATAATCACATCTAACGTCTAATTTTCTTTGTCCTTTGTCCAGTTTGATATTTGCAACAGCTCTAATTCTAATAAAAACGTGGAGACATATTTCCTGTTTTGGTTGCTCTTTCCTTCAGTTCAACTTCAGAGGATGTTGGTTTCCTTTAGAAATACATTTGTTGTGAGCAACCATATCAGAGCTGGGGTTTAATGAAATACAACTTGACATAAAGACCATAAAGGTCAAATATGCTTGTAATTACAAAACAGTTTAGGACTTGGTGTTCAAAATGCTTAATTTTTTTTTATTTTTTTGTTTGTTTGTTTGTTTGTTTGTTTGTTATCACAGCAAGAAGGCTTTGGAAAAGAGTAGGTTTTCATGTGGTGTAGCTTTAGTTCGAAAAAGATGTTCTTATCCCTGAAATCCTGTTCTGTTGGTATGAGATGTATGATAGCAGTGCCATGCAGCCAGTGCAGTAGTAGAAAAGCACCTGCAATTAGTGTAAGAAGACAAGTTAAACAGATTGACAGGTGCATAAGGATTTGTAAGTGTCATGTTGGGATAGATTTAAAGGAAGTTTTTGAAAGAGCATATTTTTGTGCACAGGCATTTTTCTCTAAGTGTGTGGATGTATGAAGTGTTTTGTAGGGAAGATGACAATTGGGCATAAAAAGCTGCTGTTGTTGACAGGGAGAAGACAAGACAATGCATTAACTGTATGTTGGATTATTTGGGGAGTTATCAACAGGAGCTAGCCATAATAATATAAAAATATAATAACATACTTGATGAGAGAAGGGTGGAACGAGAAATTGTACTTTAGACTTTTTTTTTACCCTTCTGGATTTGAAGCAAAAAATTAAAAATTCCTCTATTACAGGGAAAAATCTCCCTCCACACACATAAAAAGTGTAATTTTCTGGAGGAAAGAAGAAAATTTTTTTTGCATTATTGAATTTTTATTTATCTATGTGACAAAATATTTCAGTAATCTCACAATCTGCAAAAATCAGTTTGAAATAAAATCTTGATACAGAAAAAAATAACTGAATGACCAAGCACTATCAAGAGTTTGCTTAAAAAGAAGACTGAGTTTAGAGTAGGAATTAGTAGAATAAACTGTATGGTAAGGCAAGTCTGGAAATAAGAAAATTAAGAGTTGGAGAAGAAGAGATGAAGGGATAAGTTAAAGTGGAATTTCTGGATCAGGTGGATGAGGTAGAAGGGTCCATAAAAAACTGTCTCAGTTGCACTGACAGACTGAAAAGTAGTCCACAAGACAGGGATGGAATAAAACCTGCTGTGAGACATGGCTGATGGCATATTTTGTTTAGAGTGCTGGAGGGGTTATTTTAGTTATTGTATATATATTTTTTTTTATCTCCTTCCTTAAATTAGAAGGACTTCTTTGCATGGGATGCAGATGGAAATGAGTGGCTGCTCCTCCTGGGGTAGGTGAACAGGTCTGCCCAAAGGGAAGGTGGGAGCAAGAGCAGGGAGCCTGTGGAGCTGCAAGAGCATAGGGACCAATGTACTAGTGACACAAATGACAGAAAAAATTTCCCAGAGGCAGACGAGGCTGGGCACATTTTCTGCAGCTCATAAAGTAACTCAGTTGGCCAAAACTGGGCTGTGAAGCAAGGAGCTGCCTACATTTGCTGTTGTGAGAATAATAAATTTGAAGCAGACCCAGAAGTCATCTCTCTCAATTATCTTGATTCCAATGATTGAGGGCATCTGTGTCAGGTTGTCATTCCTTTCCTGAATGTAACTCTGCAATCGGTACGTTATATTAACACTTCCAATGCCATGAAAATGAAATAATTTAAATATGTAGTCAGAAAGTTGTGTCTATTATCCCTTTCTTTGTCATATTAAATTTTTGAATGTTTGATATAGATTCTGCCTGGGATGTAGCAGTCCCTGTAGCTTTCAGGCTAATCGTCCCCTTCCTGTGCTCCAAAAGACAGCCCAACTGGATGAATTTGAATATATCAGCCAAACAATTAATACTGGAAAAGTATCTTCAGATTCAAAGTTCTGATGTTTTCAATACAATATCATCTACTGATGTTTACAAGTGTTTCCTTTATGAATTTTGCTTTTTGGTTTTTTTGGGGTTTTTTTGTTTTTTGGTTTTTTTTCTTTTTGATATTGCTTTTTGCAATTCCGTGAATTCTCCACTTGTTAAAGAGCCTTCTGTTTTTTGATTGACTTCTTTCAGTGGCCATGAAAAGTTGCTAGGAAAACTCTAGCTGTTGGGGAAAACAAGTGACAAAAAAAGAATACCGGAGACAGTCTTCATGTCATTTTTCCAGGTTACAGCTCTTGAAAAAAATGGAATTTTCATTAGGAAAATTGAGAGATGGGAAGTTCTTGTGCAGTAGTGGTCACAGTACCATTGTCATGCCTCTTTTTGAGACAGGGCAAAACACCAATGCTTTCTCCACAACCTCAGACACCTTAGCAGAGTTTGTGTAATGCTGTAAGTGGGGGTAGCAGCTTTTCGATTTAAGAAGCAACTCACATCTCTTAGAAAAGACCCACATTACATAACGTGCTCACAGGTTGTGTGTTAGCTAAGGAGTGTGTTTGTTTTGTGCTTGAGCACTGGCACTGCATTAGCACAGATGGGATAGCCTAGTAAAGTACCTGAAGACCTTTCCCCAGCTCTCCTTCCACCAAGAACCACAGCACCAGGGGACTAAGAAGATCATGAACCCTGAGCCCCATCCCACCTTAGGATGACATGGTTTCAGTGCTTCTTCATGCATAGAAAGGTGTTTTAATGCACATACTCAGTCCACCTAACTTTGGCTTTCTAGAATTTTTCTGTTAATGAGATTGAAAGTGTAGTAAGATTTTACTTGGTTTTGAAACTTGTGGTATATTGCCACCTTTCAAATGGAAATGAACCAAAGCCAATCTCAAGCTACATTTGTCATGCAAAGTATGACTGCTGCCTAATAAAGGTTACCAACTTGAGCAGTATGGCTCAGTTCTTAACAAGCTGCTTTTGTGAGGGACAGGTGAACCAAGGTTTACTAAGGCAGATTGTTGTTGTGGTTAGGGTTGTTTTTTTTCTCATTTATTGTTTTCCCCCAAAGCACAGCAAGTGTTTATTTGTAAATGTTCATCTTCTAGGATAATGTGATGTTTATATTCTTGGAGTGCAGAACACTGCTGTTCTGCCTGTTGTTTTCATCCTTATCATTTCAGTGTCTTTTTGAAAGTATATGAATATACATATCATGCAAATTAGGGTTTATAAGTCAATAAATAATATTTGCATTATTGCTTATGCAAATTTTGAGGTCAAGTTACAGTCATTTAAAATAGTCTTACAAGCATTTCTTTTTGCCATGACAAAAATAACTCGTCTTTGGAAGCACTTACTGTCATGCAAGCCACTCAACTATTCTGGGTGACTTGTTTTTGCTTTGCAACACTATTTGCTACATCCAATGTGGCTAATCTGTGCAAGTGCAATGGGAAAACAGTTTGCTTGCTGGTAATCCTATTGTTCAGCAGGCCAGACCTTGTATGACATCTCTAACTCTGCTTATACAGTGTCTGGATTAAGCAGCAATTCCCTTACTAGCAGAAGCAAACATGAAGTGTATGTTACATGGGAAATGAATTCAACTTGCATGAGCTTCTTGCTCCTTGGGGTGGAGCTGTGAAACAAAGAAAAAAAAGCAATTCTACAAATAAAGATCTGGACATCAGTTTCAGAGTTATGAAATTAAAATCTTGTAGAATTTGTAGGGGGAGAAGAATAAGTGGGGTAATAGTTCAAAGTCAGTACTAGAGGCATACCCAGGCCTATGACTTTATTAAAGACTTATGTCTGTTGTATATAGAAACATTTATGATCTCCTGCTGTGATGTAGGTGTCCTCTATAAAAAACCTGGATACATTAGGCCAAAGGCTTGAAGTGGTTTGCTTGAAAATATAATTTGGAGATCATCCCTGCAGAAATATTACAACGGTGTCTTTGGAAGAAGAAATCAAACCAAATGGATATCCTGGGGCAAGCAGAACCTCTAAAATAAGATCATATGATCTTCAGATGGAATGAGCAGTGTAATAAGTTTTACGGGAACACAGGTAAATTAATAGCTACTGACTCACTGATTTTTCAATACATATTAAATTCATAATTGAAAATTTGTAAAAAGCTAGCAGTCACACAAGCAAGGGACTCAGTGTTAGGTGTTTCCCTTCAGAATGCTTTCAAATACCAATTTACTAAGAAAAAAATAACTTTTTGACCTTCTGGATGCCTTTTGACTGCTATACCTAGCTTTGAAGAACATTTTTCTTTCTTCCTATGCCCTTAATGGTGCCAATGACAGTTTAGTTGTATGAGGCCTCAGGGGGGTTAGATACAAACACAGATGACAGTATAATGTTTGGCTGAGGAAGTTCTTGACTGTAACCTGATAGCATAATGAACAACAGAAGGTGTCGAGTATTATTACAGTTAATGGGCCTCAGTTTTCTTGTCACGAGCTTGAACACATCTAATCCTCTTTGCAGCACAGCTTCCACCATGACAAGGCAGAAATAACTGTCAGGACTGCCAAAAACCTGGGCTTTCGGTTTTACTGTTTTTTTCTCTCCCTCCCTCACCCTCTCCCCTCCCCATCTCCAGATGGAGAGAGATAGGTAAGTGGGAGCATATCAGAATAACAAAGCATATAAAAAGAATTACTAGAGAAAAACACCAGCAGAAGGCAAAGGCAGCCTTCCAATACAGCTCATGTCACACCATATATGGACTATCTTGTTTATAGCAAATGAGCCTTTGAAGCCAGCAGTAGCTGAAAATGTGACTGCAAGCACCAAGCCAGTGGTAGCTAACCAAATATTACTGTGCAGAGACAGACAGATTCCTGGGACTTCCAATATTCTTGCTAACCAAGGAGACAAACTGGCATCTGAAACTGGAGGTAAGGCATGAAGCACAAGAAGACATGCA
This sequence comes from Formicarius rufipectus, assembly GCA_013399695.1. Taxonomy (NCBI): domain Eukaryota; kingdom Metazoa; phylum Chordata; class Aves; order Passeriformes; family Formicariidae; genus Formicarius; species Formicarius rufipectus. The sequence continues at coordinate 904,559 of VXAU01005095.1, read as the reverse complement.
TGCAAGACTGGTTTCTAGCAACGAAGAGCAAGTGACAGTCACATGTAAAGGTGACTGGTCCAGCACCTGGCAATATGGATTGAGACAAGGTGACCAAGTGAGGCAATAAAATCTTTGAGGACAACTTCCCAAGACAGATGTAGTCAGAAAACTATTACAAAAATAACAGAATCATATAAAGAATTGAATAAAACAAACTGAAAACCTTTTGCTTATAAATGAAAAAAAAAATTGTATTCCAGTAAAAGCAATGTGAAAAAGAATAAATATGTCTTTTATGAAAGCGATTAATGTAAAGGGCAGAAGCCTACTATCATTAAATAATGCTTTGCTGTTCATTACTCTGAGTGCTTTATGCAACCAGTATTTACAAATTTTTTTATATGAAGAAAAAAGGGAATTAATAAAGAGATTTGAAATAGAAGGGAGAACGATAACACATCATCATGTAGTTTTATATGCTTCAAATATCTACTTGAACGGAAAAGAATTCCTCTGAAAATTTTGTTTTCAGCATGCTGCCAGAAGTAGGCTTAGTTTTACTACTGTGCCTCCTTATTGTGTGTGGCCAGAGGTACTGGCCAGCACTTAGTGACAGTGACAAGAGATTTATAGCTGAGACATAAATACAGTGAGTAGCAGCAGGGTTATATATAATGGAAGTGCAAATCATGTTCCTCTACAACCATAGTTCTGAAAGAATGAACTAAACCGTTTTCCTAAGGGAGCAATTTGAATTATTCCTATGGACTGCTTGTGAGAATAGATCCTTATTATAAGATTTGAGGCTTGGCAAAATGATACATGAAAAATGAAAATCAAACTATGGAGGTATCTTGAAGGTAATCATGACATGATCACTACCCCAGAAAAAATCATGGGTGAATTGTAAAATAGTCTAAAACCCCCAATAAGACACTATATCCAACTAAAATACTGGTTTTTTCCCTTTTAGAGAGAGAATCATCACAGGAGCTCCCTCAGTGAGCAGCTATCTAGGAAAGACTAGCTTTGTCACTGCTGTATCTAGAACACAAGGTTTTGTGGCTCTTGAATTGTTGAAGCTCACAACTTTCAGGTTGCCCAAGCTCAGTTTTTGTTTTGAAGCAAAGCCATGCACCTGGAAGCTGGCACAGATCCTGCTGTACCCAGCAGATCCTAGATGCTGCAGGCAAGTGGCCAACAGAGCTATCCAAACTTCTGCTCCATGGCTCCCCCCAGTTCAGACCACTACTACTCTCCAGTGAAATGGGAAGTTGTCCACAGGGAGGAAATATAAATTACTTCCAAGGGCTTGAATTAACTCTTTGCAATCTGCTTCCTTATTGAAAGAAAGTCACATGGCAGGTGACAGAAAGACAGCCAAAATCTCTGCAAAGCTGATGCCCATGTAGCAGCAGGTTGGTCCTTCTCCACCTCTCAGCCAGATCTGCTTCAGAGAGGACATCTGTAGAGCTTTCCCACTCATCAAGCTCTTTCTTAACTGAATTCAACCTGAGCTTGTAAATAGTTTACTATTTTGTTTAAAAATGAAATAATGAAAAAAAACTCCACAAAACAAACAGCTATCTTGCTTAGCCTTAGTCACAGCTGAACAGCTGTGAAGAAGCGTTTCTGCTAATGCAGTGCCAGTCACGGCAGAGGAACACAGCTTTTCACAGGTGGCTCTCATTTTCTGGGTTGCTGACTTGCGACCTTAGTGTTTGATTTGCAGACGCACTGAGTACTTGCAGCTGCAGCTGAAGTTAATAGTAGCTGGGCTTTGAACATAGAAGAGCGCCATGAAACCAGTCTTCTGAAAAAGCAGTTTTCAGCACTTTCAGACTGAGTACCCGAAATTAGTAAGTGTGTGGTGGTTTGTTTTTTTTTTTAACTAATCTCTCTCTAGGTCCCATTTTATGCATTTTTTTCTTACTGTAGGTGTGCTGTGAAAACAAATTTATTTAAAATATTTTGTGTATGTAGATGCTGTAAAACTTAAGAGTCACGGAAGGAGAATTCATGGAAGTAGAATATAGTAGTGCTTGTGTCCTGAATTAAGCAGGACAGAACAAAGAGTTGTAATTACCTTTTCTTCCCTCTGTCTTTCTCTCAGAATCATGTGGAATGGTTTAGCTGTATACTGGTAACTGAGGTCAGGTACAGGCTCTTCATATTGGGTAACTTGCCTCACTTGTGTTACTACTTCTTTATTGTGTGAATTAGAAGGAATGAATCTTGAAGGAAAGAACCCCTTTATTACAGTGCAAGGAAAAGTCCTGTACTGTTGTGGGCCACAATGTAGTCTGTAAGTGTACACAGAATATTATGAGCAATTAGTTCTCATGCAAGGGGCCTGTGTTAGCACTAAGTTAGTAGGACAGTCAAAGACTGGGCTCCAAAAATTGAGGGTAGCTTATAAATAATAGTATGTATAGTAAGTAGTACTGTATTAAACAGTAAGTATATAAAAAATGGCACAGTGGTTATCCCTAGCTTCTGTAGTTATTGATGTTTTTGCTTTATTATCAGTACAATGTGGGGACAGAGATGCATCAAAGAATCATTGATGTGGTAGTCTAATAAGGTCACCTCCAGTGAGAAGAGAAACCCAACTGTGCACCTGAACTGCTGGATTTCTGTATTTTTTTAAAATGTTAGAGAAGAAACAGTGACCTGAGAAAGGATAAGGAATCCTTGAAGATTTTTCTTTCTCCTGTATAGTTGAGACTGTTGTAAGAAATGCTGTAGCTGATTCTGACAGTATCCACATATCTAATTGCAGTCTGCCTGTTTATGATTAATTTTGCTTAGGATTTTATGGCATTTTTGCATTGCAGTTAGTTTAGAAGTTGGAAGACAAGTCTTGATGTATTTGCCTGTACTGATTTAAGATTTAACCTGGCTGTTGGAAATTACTATCTTCGTTATAGTCTGAAGAATAAGGCAAATACCTGCACTTCAGCTGCTTCATTTCTTAAGCCGTGTAGACTGAGGTGCTGTTGAGAGTGGGTTTCTGGCAGGAAGCCAGACTTGCAGTGGGAAAAGCTGAAGTTCCAATTCATGTCTTGTTCCCTTGGGCCTTTGCTAGGGGCAGAGCAACCACGTTTGGTTCTTGTGCTAGTACTCGTGTCAGACTTCAGTGCAAACTTTGAAAGCTCTTGCCTGCTCTCCACTCCCTGCTTATAAAGCTTTATTACTCTCCTGAGAAGGACTTGGGGCTGCTGGTTGGCAAAAAGCTGGGCATGAGTTGTCTGTGTGCACTTACAGTCCAGAAAGCCAGTTGTATCCTGGGTTGCATCAAAAGCCAGCAGGTCGAGGGAGCTGATTCTGCCCCTCCTTTCTGCTCTCCCGAGACCCCACCTGGAATACTGTATTCAGCTCTGAGGCCTCTGGCCACAGGAAGGACATTGACCTGTTGAAGTGAGTCCAGAGGAGGGCTACCACATTGATTAGAAGGAGAGAGCACCTCTCCTATGAGGAAAGGCTGAGAGAACTGAATTTTTTCAACCCAGAAAAGAAGCGGCTTCAAAGTGACCTAATAATGGCCTTCCAGTTCTTAAAGAGTCTTATAAGAGAGCCGGAGAGGGATTTTTACAAGAACTTGTTTTACAGTAACATCCCAGGATAAGAATGAATGGCTTCAAACTGAAAAAGGGTAGGTTTTGATTAGATATCAGGAAAAAGATTTCTTTACGGTGGGGGTGGTGAGGCACTGGAACAGGTTATCCAGTGAAGTTGCAGATGCCTCATCCCTGGAAGTGTTCAAGGCCAGGGTGGATGGAGCTCTGAGCAGCCTGGTCTGGTGAAAGGTGTCCCTGTTAGTAGCAGGGAGTTAGAACTAGATCATCTTTAAGGTCCCTTCCAACCAAACCATTCTGTGATAATGATATCAGTCTGTAAATTGATGCAGTGACATTTTTAGCTCCATACATTATCAATAGAAAAGTTGCTGTGGGTTTAGTGCTCCTATGAACCCAAAACATGATTAAATATTAGGTCCAGAGAATGCTTACTAGAACAGAACAATTTTTCAAACTACTGACTAAGCAGTGCAAATATTGAGAATCGGCAAGATTTTGCAGTCTAAGTATTCAAATTCAGTGTTATTTATTACATAATACATAAAGTAAAAACAGTATGAAAGCATGCATGAATGTCTTTAAACCTGTGACAAAAACTATTTCCAACATTGACTGTATGTCTCTGGAAAGAAAATAAGCTTTCATAATTAGTGGCAACCTGACTATACTGCAGTAGTTTTTTGCAGAGGCCACTGTAAACCCTGGATAGCAATTTTCTCTTACTACCCAGTTTGCAAAAAACAGTACTCTTGCTTCCCTGGATTTCAGTTTTGAAATTACTCCAAGCATCACCCCATGCAGCAGGATGACAATACCTGAAAACTGGGACAGCATAGTCACAAGAAAGGTTGTATGCTTTCAGTAAAGTGTAAGTGATGGGGACTTTCTGACTCCTGATGATGATGATAATAATAATGCTATCTCAGATGGGAGAATAAATTCTGCCAGCTTTTTACTTTGCTAAGCTGTATGCTCTGAATGGAGTCACCATCAATTCATTTGGTTTGACCCAATTCAGATTAAAGCTTTATATGCCCTGATCTGATTAGAAGCTGCACAGCTCTCTGGTAGCTATAATGATTATGGAAAGGAACCTATATACAGTGATTAACAAAACTATTGTGTTATACTTACTGCCTTGCTGAGAAATCTGGATAATATTATGTCAGTGTATGGCATTTTTTACACGTTGGGTTTTCAAATGTAAAGAATCCTTGTCACGCCCGTTCTTGCACAATTTCTTCAATTCCTGGAGGCTCTCATTCCTGTTTTTCATTCTTTTGTTAAAGTTTGTGCCTGAGAGACTTTATTAATTGCCAAATCTGTCAAGGTTTGAAGGTCAAGCACTGGTATACTGAGCTTCATGGTTCTCACAGGTCTTCAGTACTGGCCTGTGCTGAGAGCGCTGCTGGGGTCCTGTAGCATTGTAGCAGTGTTTCTCTACATCTGTCTGTAGTGCTGCTGGCAGGCAGTGGTGGTGCAGAGAAGAAGAGAGTGTTTTAGTACCCTGTGGTACCTTTTCAGATCTTAAATGTTTTCCTTCACCTTTTTGTTACTGTTGGGTTCATAAGCTGCTTTGCCGTGGGCTATAAACGGGATGGTGAAACAAGGTGCAGTACAATAATGCTGACTGCTCCTTTGGCTGGTAAGTCTTAGTTCTGCTATTCATTGTCATTGATACCAATTTGCCTGGGTAATATTTTCCTGAAAACTTCATCCCCTTTGTCATTAAACTGGCTGCAGCATGAGAAGAATGTGAGATATTCAAGTTATGCTCGTTATGTAAACACTGCAAATCCTTGACAGGCAAACTGGAGAGAACTGAAAGGACTTTGAGAGGCTGTGTTTTCCATATATCCATCCAGATATAAATGGATAGATTGTAAATGTCACTTCTCATAAGTGTTTGTTTAACCTATTCTTAAAAACCTCCTGTGATGCAGATTCAGATCCTTTCCTAGTGAAACATTCTAGCTTCAGTGTTGGGAAACTTTTCCTACTTTAAATCTGTGATGCAAGCCCATACTTCACTGCTAGCAGACATGAAGGACAAAATGATACCTTAAGCTCCTTTAATTTGCCACTTAGATACCTGATGACTCTGATTACCCACTTTCACTTTCCAGGGCAAACTGTCCTAACTCCTTTGACCCTACCTTACAAGCTGCTTTTTAGGTTTTTACTTGGTCCCATTACTCATCCACTGACCAACTCCAAAGACTCTGGGTACTTCTTTAGTTCTAGCAGTCACAACTGGACATGCTGATAAAGACCTTGGTGGTGCTACACAGAGAAGAAGCACTTCTCTGGTTGTTTTATGGGCAATACGCTTGTATTATGATGTGGTCCTTGGGGTATTTTAAAGTGTGAAGTACATCATGAGCAGAGATCAGCATCTGCCTCCACCTCCTTTAATTTTTTTCCTTGGCATAGCAATTTATCCTACATCTATAGATCTGAAAATGTAAAATTTGTGTTTGTTCTTACTGAATTAAAATAAAGGCCCATGCTTTCAATGGGAACCTGTAGAAACTTAGGCAAACTGAGCTAGTCAGTGAGGAGGGCTAATTTTTTTCCCTTTTTTTTCCCTTCATAAAACAATGAAAAAAATGTGCTCGTTTTTAATCAGTTGAACAGTGTTAGGCTTATATGTTATTTCTAACCTATTAAAGATGAGGTGTCAGAAAACCAACTGAGATTTTTCTTGACTGAAGTCTACTTAGGTGAAGACTTAGGAAAAGCTCTTGCTGTCAGATGGTTTCACAGTGAAATGGCATTCACAGACCCATATCTGTACAAGCACATGTGTATTTTTGATATATTTATGGTACTAGGCAGGGAACATACTTCTTGGTTTTTCCTGAAACCCAGTTATGTCTTTCATAGTGAGATGATCTATCTGTTCATCTGCTACTTAAAACAATGCATGCACATTGGCTATATTACTTCAGACCAGAAATTATCTCTATTAGACACTAAGCTAATTCTTTTGTGGCTTTATTTAAATTTAAAACTTGCTAGCAAAGCCCTACCTCTGAGTTGCTGTATACTGTCAGTATCTGAGTGACATTTGGGATGTGGTATTCAAGGATTTGTCTGCAAATGCTGACTTTAGGCTGTCAGCATTAGGATCGTAGCAACAAGTGATCTGTAGTTCAGACTAGCAATTTATGGAATACTTCAGAAAACAGTTGGATAACCTGTCTTTCAAAATAGTGGCTCTTTTACTTGATTTTTTTTTTTTTTTAATTTTATTTTTGGAAATAGATATTTTCTTTCATAGAATACAATGTCAGTGACAGTCAAAAATCACATGAAGAAATTTTTTTTTTTGCTGTTTTCGATTGGTTTTATCTAGAAAATTAACTGCAACCATCTGTTTGATGCTATTTACTGAATGACATCTTTAATTCCATTGAACCCCTACATAAGCAAAGAAAGGCAGAAGATGTAGATGACCTTGGAGTTTTTTATGTCCATAGTTTTCTTTAATGATTTTACTGGTGATGATTCTGATGTACTGCATGACCTTTTTAGATAACTTGTCATGAATGCGTGAAACCCTCTAGTATTCCCAGCAAACTTATTACTACTTATGCAGACAATTATTCTCTACATTTGTGTTATTGCTAATAACAATTTTTTATTATCCTCTTCGCATTGATAAAGCAATTTATTATCTACTTCTGTGAGATCTTTGTGCAAGAACTGCTTCCTGCCAGATTTCCCCAGCTTTTAGAAAGTAACTCTTGCATTTAACTGTTCATATTGAACCAGTGAAATTTTTCACCTGTGTCCTTGATACAGCTAGCACATAAGAGGTTATCGGAACCCCTGAGCCAGGACAGAGGAAGCTAAAAGAGAATACAGGAAGCACTTAACGGGGAATGGGGGGAGCCTGGCAACGGCAAAGTTCTCCTTGCCTAATCTGCTTTACTTAATATGTGAATCTGTAAAGGTTTTGGAAAGACTTGCAGTTATTGCCTATGCATCTCATAGCCTTCGAGGGAGAGTCCAGCCTTGGTGATGACAGTATCTAAGATGGAGAATTAGAACTGAGCAACTTGTGGGGAAAAAGCCCCCAATAATTCAGTAGCAGAGCTAGGATTTAAATCTTGGTCTCAAGTGTGACAATTTAGTTCTTAAATCATGTTGTGGTGCAGTGATGTACTTCAGAAACAAACTAGCACTCATTCTGAAGCAATGCCAGATAAGAAACATGATGTAAAAATGTTTGCCTAGCTTGTCAGTGCATTGCCCAGAACTAACTTGATGTGGAAAGCTGCAAAGTCAAGGAAAGGAAAAAAAGAAAAAAGGTTAGGGGCATCTTGCAAGAGGGTTCTTTATGCAAGGCTAAATTAAGCCTATGCAGTAAACTGAGTAGAATGGGGCTATATGTGTCTCCAAAAGATCCATAAGAATACCTGATTTACTCTGGTTTCCAGTGGTGACTTCCCTTTTTTTTTTTTTTAATGTCCCTGTTTCAGAAGCAAGCTACAGCCCTTCCACTCGTTTAGCCTTGGCATGACTTTCTGCCTGATGTCTTAGCAAGCAGAAGCTGTCCTCTCTCCGTGGCACACCTGGCTTTCACTCTACTCCTTTGCACAAGCTGAGGTGTAGCCTGTGAGTGGTGTCTTCCTCTGTGATAGCACCTGTTCAGGACACGCATGATCCAGCCTATATAGTCTGGGTAAAAGAGTTCACTACTACTGAATGAAGTCTGGCAGCTGACTTGGTACCCTACAAAGAGAAGAGGTGCTTCTTCCTCCTGAGAAAGTAGAGTAGCTTTTGGAATGGAATATAATGGAGGTCAGGAATATTGCCTACCTGTTTGTCCTAAGAAGCAGAAATCCTACCTTAGTTAGAACTAACATGATGTACAATCTGTTATTTACAGACAGAAATGTGATACAAATGGAAGTTTAGATGTGAAACATAAAGTTCTGAACAGTCTTTTTTTCTGCCATCCTAATCCACTGAGTAACCTTTCAATTTAACTTGTGTTTAATAATTGGATTAAGCAGAGTAAAGAAAAATTTTGCTTAATGGAAATAAGTGGAAGCAATGAAGTGAAACATTTTAAAAATAGCTCAGACAAAAAGCTTTAAATTGCATTGCAGACATGGGTGGAAAAAAAGGCAAACCTAAGAGTCTTATGCTTATTTATATATATGAAATAGGGCTCCTTTAATTCTGTGTTAAAATTTCGTATTTATCTATTTAAACATTAGTTGAATTTAAAATTTGTTAAAACTCACTATTCTGTCATAAACTAGAATTTAAGAATTAAGAGGAGTTGAAGAGATTGGTGGGCTTTTTTTTGTTTTTCCATTTGTTCAAATAGCTATGTTGATTACCTAATTATCTTTGATTTCCTGTGAGAGAGAAGAAGCAAGTGCCTTTTCAGCGTATGTGGATTTCACATAACATTAAGATGTCATTGCCTGCTAGTAGCTGGTCTTGTAGACCTTGTAAATTTTTGTTTTATCCAATGATGGTAACTTGCACAAGTGAATAGACGTAAGTTTTAGGGCATCTAGTGATGTAGGCTGGATGCCAGTTAGATAAGATTGAACCAGGTACTTAGACTGGTTAGAAATCTGTGAGGGAAAAGACCTGTATATATAGACTTTACTTTTGTATATGACAGAACGGCTTTCCCTTGAGACATAGAAGGAAAATTGCAATATGTAGGGGATTGATAGATAACTGCTTTCTCATCAGCCTTTTTTCTATGTGGCTTGTAGTCAAGTAGTGAGATTTACATAGTTCCTGCCCTATAGGAGATCTACAATTGCCTCAATGCTGCTGGCACTGCAAAGTTGCCTATTATCATCATGTTTAGTCTCAGTCAAAAGCCAGCAAGAACTTACATACAATTAGTCTGCTAAAGTATTTGTATTTTTGTGAATTTTTTTAAAATTAATTTACTGTCATAGAAACTATAAGGTCCAGTTATCGATGCATTCCTTGCCGCTGCATAAAGCCAAATAACCACCAAAAGGGAAGTCAAGAATTTAGGCTTTCATTGCAGCAAGGAGTTGCTTAGTAACTGGTCTAGCATAGGGGGTAACATTTAGTGTAGTAAAGAAATATTTGCATGGCTCATGGAAGGAAAAATCTCTTAAGATACCAACCATACTGTCTCCCGTGTCAGGCAGGGGTAGGAGTCTTGAAATGAAGGATGGCAGACCTATATAATAGTTCAAAGGAGAGCTAGGCCATAGGAGCTGCCATGAGGGAAGGCTGTATGCCCTGCAGTTTCAATTGAAATTTTGAATACTGCTTTGTTAGGAGGGATCAGTAAATCATCAAATCAACAGAAATAAGTTCTAGAAAAGAATATGAAACTTTTTTTTAAAATTGATTTTGGTATTTCATTTTTTTCTGTTTCTCCAGATATCTCCATCTCCCTTGTTATTTAGTACTCACCAGTGGGCTGATTTGGTTCTAACTGTAGCTTTATTTTTTTTTTCCAAATATAAACATGTATTTATATACAGGCAATATAAAAAGCAACCCTTTTTGCTTCTAAATAATTTACATTTCTATCAGATGTGTGAGATCCAATTATATATAGAAACACACACAGGCTGCTCTGTACTGAGACTTTGGAAAAATCTGAACGCTTCTGTTCCTTTATCTTCCGACTGCTTTAATCTTAATATTTTTAAGAATCAGTTCTGAGCATGCTCTCTTCATTTTTACATAAATGGAACAAACTTATTATTTGGAAACTTGAATCCCTTAAAATAAGTTGTTAAGCAACTTTAAAGCCTGCATTCTCAAAATTTCAGGAGAGAACTAGACATGTGAATCACTGACATTTTTGAAAGTACTGCTTCAATCCTCTCTTTCATCTTGTAATTTTAAAGGATTAAAGGCTTGACTGTCCTTTTAAGTCACAAGCCAGCATTATCACTGAGGGTAATGGCACTGTATTTGAAGACATACAGAGCTGTCTATCCTTAGAAGAGTTCTGAAATGTTGCTTGTAAACTAGATAGATGTAAAGATATCCTAAGAACTGGGTTGGCTGTGAAGACATGGGCAGTTCCAGTGGTGCTGGTTCGGGGAGCTACACCATTGCAACAGTTCCAGTTTTTTGCTGGGTGAAGGAGCTGATCAACATTGAAACTCCAAGTCTGTGGGAAGAATGGAAGCGAGAAGGTAGATTTGGGACTGGCTTGATCTGAGGTACTGCTATAAATACACTCTGATAACAGGAAAAAAACTTGTTGGTTGGCTGAAAGTCCTGAATTTTGCTATCAGAATATGGTAAAACATTGTCTCATCCTTGCTCTTTGCTTTCCCAGAATGAGTTGTGGTGTTGATGGATGTCTTTTTGGATGCAAAACATCTTTAGTTACAAAATGAGGCAGGGGTCTGTTGAAGGAAAGTATTTATCCAGCCATTTCATTTGTAGCAGTTCTTCTCAAGCACCTTGCTGCAAGGCCTTCTGGAGCAGTTTATCTTGCTCTCTGTACATGTTGTTTTACCTGGACTTAAGGATCCTGATGTCACAGTATCATAGACTTCTGCAGTTTCTGATTTACCTCTCCTTTTCTTAAAGATAGTTCTTCAGACCATCCTTCCTCCTCCTGGTCTATTGCCGCCTCTTGTCCCTGGCTTCTGTGCTTGCCCCATCCTCTGCACCTTGCTGAACTTCTAAAATGCAGCATCATGTCCTCTCATAGGCTGCTTTTCCACAGCTGGCCTTCCAGATATAGCTTTGACTTGTAGCAAAACAAATTTGCAGAGAAAGCATTTAGCTGCTTTGATTTTAGTCTATATACCAAAGAATTTTTGTAAAGCAAATAATTTCTCCTCTTTACACTGATAGAGGGGCTGTATTCAAGAGTGGGAGATTATTACAAATGACAGGTAGAATTTCAAATCACAAACTAATTCTCATAAATGCTTCAATTTCAAATCTTCATATAATTTCTACTGCAGTGAGGGAGTCATAAGCTGTCTGCTACAACTCTATACAGTACATAAGGGAACCTGAAAAAGCTCCATATGATATTATTATGCAACATGCAGCCATTAGATTTCATTAAACTCTGGCTGGTAGATTGATCTCTAAAAATAAGTTCTTTCTGCCCTATGGACATTTATAAATTGTGACAAAACACCTCTAGATTTCATCTTTGATAATATAAATGGAAGGAGATCTTTAAACTTATTAGGCATGACCGCCTACTGTGGCATGTATATGCTGTATTCACTTAGTAATTTTATAGGTTGGATTAGTCAGGATGGTCATAATTATTGTATCTTGACCACAAAAAGGATGATAAATGTCCCTGCTTTCAGCTACTACACTGGAGAAAGAAAAGGCAATCAAAAATGTTGCAATCTTAAGGACAGCTTTTGTTTTAGAAGTCTTTCCTGAGGAGACTCTTAACATCTAGAGGTGATTATCATTTCCTTTTTTCTGATCCCTGCCTGCTTAAGAAAGACACTCTTTCAGGAGCCTGTTGAGACTAAAGTCACAGACTGACCAAAACCTGCTAATGCCTTGCAGCTCTTTCCCTACTGCTGTGTTTGTGAATGCTGCGTTCTTATGATGCTCAGAGGGAAGCATAAAATGTCCAGTGTCCTGTGTCTGCCATGGACATAAAGAATCTGATGGATTCTTTATGTGATTCAAACTGCCAAGGCGTACCAGAGCTTTAATTCTTCCTTTGTTTATGTGCTATTTATTTATTTAAACAATAGGATATGGAAGTAGCTAATCTTGGCAGAAAGGTTGCAAGCCATATATGCTATTATTTTCAATCTTGATTATCTTTTCTCTATAGTTTATATTGGCTTTTTAAGCCAGATTATTTTGACTGTCAGCTCATTTCAGAGTGTCCCAGTGGTTTGAAGTAACAAATTTTAAACTTAAAGGAACTAGTTGTTACGTTTTGAAGTTGGGATCTCAAATCAACAAGCAGCAAATTTACTTGTGTTGTAATTCAGAGTGTTGAGCTACTACAGCTAATTGTATTCCTGCGTTGTGTACGTCACCAGTGGGACAGCAGTATTTTAAAGAAGGATTTGGGAATCACTTGCTGGGCTGAACAAACATCTGTCATTTTTCAGTGTATGAAACTATTAATATATTTATATTGGTATGAAAATAGGAACATTTTATAGTTTTTTTTCTTAGTTGAACATTAAGACCTTTAAGAGCATACTCAGTTCTGGTTTATGCATTCAGCAAAGAAGCTGGAAGGGATTCAGAGTAAGAAATAAGAGTGATGTGACATTTGGATGTCTCTTAAAATAACAGAAAAAGCCTATTTTATGAAAGAGTTGTTTCAGAAGTGACCTGATCACAGCCTGGGGCAGGACTTTGCTGGAGACCATTGTGCAGGGTAGAATTGGCTGTAAACAAGCAGAGAAGAAACTCTGCCTCTCCAAAACACCAGCTGCCTCCTCAGTGACTGTCTTTAACTTGTAGTCTGGTCTTTTATTAGGTAGCTTTAACCAAATCCACTAAAAATTATTTCCTACCATTGTCTTGATAGGAGTCAGAGGATTTATAGGCTACAGAGAGCATAAGCAGGCATGTAACATTAAACAGTATGTTTCTACCCACTGAAAGATTAAAACAGAATTACAAGTGACTATTGAAATTAAGAAGCATTCTCTGAGATGTCTGTCATTTTAATTGAAGTGTCATTGTGAAGAAATTGGCTTTTTAGAATAATATAATTTTTTAATATGTGGAAATGGTACGTTCCTGTAACAATGTCAAAAATTTGACTTGATGACTAGGAAAACGGGAACCCTAAAGCTTCCTTAAAAAACTCCAAAAACCTGAAAGAACAGCAAAACTCAACCTCCAGCAAATAAATTAAGTGTAACAGAACATCCAGTTGTTGTCTGGAAAACACTGCAGAAACCTAATTTGATGCTTAATTAATAGATATTTCTGGTTGTATTCTATCATCTTGACCTACTACAGAGAAAAAAATGTTTTTTTTTGTTAGCCACAGTGAAACAGCACAGCTTTCAGAGTGCTTACTGAATTTTCATCTTGTGTATTGTGAAAATAATTATTTATAAATATCTGATCAGCTATGCCTGAATAAACAGAGAGATGGCACCACTAGTGTCAAATACCCATGGTCAGGGTCTTTTCTTGTGACTACTGATTACTAAATCAGAAAAAGAAAAAAAAAAAGTATTTGAGGTTCTTATTCCACTGTGAATTTTCAAGGCTGTGTCCCAGCCTTGAAATACTGTATTAGTAGAAACTCAGCAAGTATGTTGTAGCCCAAATTGTATCAGAGTATAGATTGAGTATTCCCTGTTTATGTGGGTAAATATTTTTTGTGATGTCTATTACTAAAATTATTTGACTGAAGAAAAGTTGTGCTCAAGTAGGATCTCTCCCCAGTTTGCAGAAGATGATATCTTTGGGACAGTAGAGCACACTTGTGACATGAGATCTTGGAAGTAAAACTAGGAAGCTTGTAGAACCAGTAATGGGCTACATTTTGAATATGTGTGGAAACAAATTAATTAATTTGGGAGAAAAATGTTGTTCTGAAATAACCCAGAATCATAGTTAAATATTGAAAACCTGAGATGGACTGCCCTTTTTCTATAAACCTGCACAAATGCTCATCGGCCCCTTTTTGTCTCTTCAGGCAAACTGTACTTTTCTGCTATAGGAACGTGGTCAGAGAACTTTCAGAAACCTGTCTTCCAAGTGGACTGCTCTGAGGTGAGGGAGGAAGGAGGACAGGTGGCTGCTGCAGCAACATGTGGGAGATTTGCCCTGTCCCCCACCTGTGAATTCAGGGAGGTGGTGGGGGTCCTGCTTTGGGAAGATCCTTGCTTCTCAGCTGCAGGGTAGTGCCACAGCTGCTGCAGTTTGGCTTGGGAGCCTGTGCTGGTGGTGTGAGAAAGAGAAATGAAAAAAAAAAATAATGCAGATGGCTTCTATCTACAGCAATGAAAACATCTTAAGTTTGTCCGCCGTTTCCATGGTGACCATGCCATCATATGGTCTCCCTGGGTAACAGGCAGGAGGAGGAGAATGCTCAGAGTCTTGAAATACATAAACCAGCATATTCTTATGCGAAATTGTTTTGCTCAAAAAGCTAATAGACGAGGGTGTTTTTTGTAGATCTGCATCTGTGCTTGCACTTGTGCAATCTCAGAATGACAGTGGCTCTATTGATGGGACTGTCAGCTATTCAAAAAGCTGTATATGAGAAGTAAGCCCTTATTGCATCAGGAGGAATTATTCAGAAGCTTGCGACACCTTGACACCTGGATAAAAAGCTAATCCGCGCTTTATATTCTTTCAACTTTTGGGTGTACTCCATGCATATTCAGAAATGGCGCGATTATGAACCTGCATCAGAGAGCTTCTCTGTAGTTTTTGTTATTGGTGTATACTCAAAAGATACCCCCCCCTCGTGCTGATCAATTATTCTGTAGTATTGTTTGATTTCAGTTTTGTGTTTTAAATGACGAAAAAAAAAAGTGGGGGGGAGAAGGGGAAAGAAAGAAGGTATTTTCTACTAACAGGACTGGACCTGGGTAGGAGGGGAGTGCTGCCTAGGTGCTGGTAGCTCTGAGCCATGGAGCAGATCCTTCTGCTGGAAGGGCAGACTGCACGCTCTGCACCTCTCAGAGAAAAGGGTGCAAGTGGGAATGTCTGGTGAGAGATTGTGGGGAGGCAGTCACGCATGGTGAGGTAGGAGTTTTGCTTACAGAAGCAAATCAGAGTAGGCTGAACTTAGAGGTTTCAACCTTGGGTTCAGTCACTTCACCATGGGACCCTGTTGCCTCAGTTCTTTGTAAATCCCATCTTTTTGTCCCTTTCTTGCAGTTAGATGTGGGAGGGGTGGAGGGTACGACTGAACCTTAGTCTATCAGATTTTCCATTTGTTCTTGTTCTAGTTCTGTCACCCTCTGTCCCGGCTTGCCCTTGCAGGTGGCAGCTCAGGTGGCAGAGTTTATGGGCACAGGGCATTCCTATTCAGTTGGAAACCCAGAAGGACACTTTGTGAATATGTGAATGGCTGGTTTTCATTTACATGAAATGCTATTATACATACATAAATATGTTGTGCATATTTATCATCTTCATCTGCAAGACTCATGTACTGTCTTATAGACCCTGTACAGAGCTGTTAAATTTTTTCCTTTTAAAGGCAAACTTGGAGGAAACACTTCACTTTTACTACCTATAAAACTAAGGTATGCACAAATAGGAACGTGGGAATCTGCAACTCCAGCAACCCAAGTGCCATGGACCCAGTGTTCAGTGTTGATTGGGGTTGAAACAGTTTGACATTCTGTTACTCTGAAAATCTTGTTAAGGTGAGAAGGATATGTGTAAGTAAGCAAATAAGCATATACTTTTATATATGTAAACCCAAGCATTTATTCTTAATATAATTGAAAGATTGAGTCTAATTATTATTAGTTGTAGAAAAACAAGACTAATAATGCTGTTGAACTTGTTACATGCAAATCTCTTGGGATTTGTCCCATTCCTGGTGTTAAACTACCCCCATCTCTTCTGCTGCGTCCTGAGGTTAAACAATCCGGTTGGTCCAGCAGGATCTACTCTTAATAAACAAACACGTGCTGACCCTGCCCAGTCACTTCCTCCTTCATGTGCTCTGAAATGTGTTCCAAGAAGACTCACTCCATTATTTTCCCAGGTCTAGGGGCTGTACTTTGCTTTTTCACTTGCTTTGGGATCTTGAACCCTATTTTAAGGTCACAGCAGCCAGTGCTACAGGTAATTGTCCCGTGTCTACCTGGTGCTTCCTGTGTTAGTGAACTGCAGATCCAGCTGTGGATCATATCTGGTTGGCCCACCCTGTATCAATGTTGACATGTTCTCTCTGATACCCTCCAGAAATGTCAACTGCTTGTGTCCTGCTGTTGCCCTTCTTGAAGATGTCAAGGCAGTGATGGTCTGTGAGAACAAGGATGTGATCCAGAGGGCTTCTCCTAGAGTGGAGCTGTATTACTGTTTGTGTAGCAAGCAAGCTGGTCTGTCAAGACTAAAATTCATCTCTTTCAGCTAATCTCTATGCTCCAGAAAGCTATGTGGAGCTGTTATCATTAACACTTCACCTGTTTTTAATCTTTATTTCCTGTTAGCTGCAAACTTTATAAACAGAGTTGCTTTTGTATTTGCATTCACGAATGGGTCTGCCTTCTTGATGACCTTAATCAAAGCAGAGAGGTTTGAGATTTGGCATACTGTTTGTATCAAAGCATGACTTGATTGATGGTGTAGCTAGGGAATCTTCATTAATCAAAACTAGGGGTTAGATCTGCTTGTCTCCATCCTAGGTACTTTCTGGGCACAGAAACTGGTAGTTGGGAGGTTTCAAGATGTCCATATAAGCATATATCTATATATATATAGGTGTGATACCTCGCTGCCCTAGCCCAACCAAAATAAAATCTGAAAATGCGGAATTAAGGTACCATTTAAAACTAAATTATCCAGAAAAGACAACATATACTTGGATGTACCTAAGAATTTGGGGCAAAAAAGAGAGAGTAGAAGAGGTGTGAATAATTTTCATAGGTGAAAAGGAAGATAAGTCATCCACTAATGAGTCCTCAGGTATTCTTTTATGGCACTTAAATTACTACCTCACAGAATTTGCTGAGTTGGAAGGGACCTGCAAGGACCATGAAATCCAACTCTTAGCCCTGCTTCTGTCTTGTTTTAGAGAGTTATGGAGAGGAGAAAAACTCCTTGTTGGGAGTCCACAGCAGGTGGGTGTCTTAATGTGTAAAGTCTTGCAGTGGTGATGGCTGTCTCTAGTTTTTCAATGTCTCTTGGTGTAAGTTCTGTTGTTACCACTCTGTTTTGACTTATCTTCCTTGCCTTAAGTCACCAAACACTCCATAAGATTCATATCTACATGAAAAAGATGAATTGAGACTTATGAATGGTGCTCTTTGTGGCTTTCATACAGTCACCACTACAGAGTTTGTGAGAAAAGAACATAGATGTTATGCTCTGGAGTGAATATACCACCTGATATCAACAATCAGTAAATCCTAGACAGAGCTCAGCTATGTTTATCTTGAGTATTTTCATTGTGATGTTCAGCAGTCCATCACTGAATGGTCCTGTTTCCTTGTTGTTCGATCTCAGTTGATATTCATGTTTTCAAGAAGGTCTAGATTTTGAAGGGCTTTGAGCACTTTGGGAATTAAAACTGTAAGTGTAGGAGGAAGAAGGGGAGGAAATACTCTGACCTCCTGTCCAACAGTCTTGACACGCAGTAAACTGGCATGCCACTTCTAAATAACTGTAACCCTCTCAAGATATGATAGCATTTAAGGTGAAGTTTTTCTGATTCATTACTGCAAGTAGGCTTTGCTGAGAGAGTTAAGCTAAGAAACTGCTGCCTTTCAATTTTAATTTCCAGAAAGTCATGAATTAAGAGTTTAGATGTGGTGAAAAACTGAGTTTACTTAGTGTTGTGGTTTGACTGGCACAAAATGGCCAGGCTACCTTGGAGGTAAAGGACTAATGCAATTGGAAGGAATTTAACACTGGACCACAATGATTACTAGGGAGGGGAGTAGGTGGGGGGTGCTTAGGCTTTGTAGGTTCTTACCTTGTGCTGATTTGCAGTAAGGAAGCTTCTTGGAAAGTTTAATGAGGAACTTCTTGACCTCCTCCCACCATGGTTATCTTCCTTGCCTTGTTTCTGTTTTAAGAAATTCCACAAAATCAATTAGGAAAGAAGCTGATTTCACATTCCGCATTGTCAGGTGTGTCTGCTCAGAAGTGCAAAGCTATGATTTTCTATTTTATTGTTCTATAAAGCAAAATAGGACTGCTCAGGATTTTGGTGCTAGTAGCCTAATTGTAGCACAATTAGGGAAAACCTAGTAAGTGTTTAAAGATGCCTTAAATTTGACTGGATCCTCCCCCACACTCCCTGCTGAAAAATAGATCTGTGGTATTCAGTAACTGGTTATATAATTGTGGAGAAAAGGAGTAGCAACAGTGTATTTTTTTGTGTCATTAAATGTGTACAATCTAATCAGAAATTTGTGTGAAAAAAACCCAAACAACTTAATAAAGCCTGGTGTCCTGGAGATTTGAGTCCTCTGTCTGTCTACCTGATCTCTGCCTGCACTGTGATAAATTTTTCAAGCTTTCTTTTTGTCCAGTGGGATTTTGTACCTGCTCAGCCTTTATAGCACTGCCAGCTACCTTGTGTTCCCTAATGCCTTGGGAAGAGGCAGCTGTGGCTCAGATGGAGTCTGTGCATGGCTTGGCAGTGCCCGTGTGCTGCCCACTTGGCAGATGACTGAGCTTGAGGGGCTGTCTTGCCTTAAATAGGAGAGCTCTCTAGTTTGCCTCTGCTGCTTCGTTGTTAGTTTTCATCCAACTTAAAAATAATCCTTTGGGAGTTAAAAAAGGTGAAGGGTTATGAAGAGCATGGTAGATAGGCAGAAAATGTCGGGTACATTTAGAAAGTCACTAAAGTGAAAAAGCAAAGAGCAAGATGTGATGTTTTCTTGCAGCTTTAGGATTCCGTGCCTAGGGATTTAAAAGAAGCTTTTCTTCCTTGTGGTTGTTTGCTATAGGTAAGAAAAACCCTCTCTGGGTCCTGTGCATTCAGTCTAAGGGAGTGTCTGAGCTAACACCTCTGGTAGGGATTGATAGATTCCATCCTCAGGACTGGATTTCAGAACAGGATAATCCTTTCACGATTTCAGTCATGGCATACACCTAGAATCTGTAAACAATAACAGAAGCAATGAACAGTATGGAGGAGGAAAAAGTAGTACTGCAAGGAAAATCCATCAAGTGGAAATAGTGGTAAATCTTAAATCAATCTTAAAGTGAAAGAAAGAGTCACAACCAACATCTTAGTGTAGTTCTTGAAAAGAATGAACCTGTTGAAAACTGTTGATAAGGCACAATTTAGGAAAAAAATAATATGGGAACAATCATGTTTGTACTGTATGGATCCCAAAATGTTAACAGAAGTCATATAAACGTATTTCTAAAAATACACATTTATGAAGAATGTCAATAGACCTGCATGAGTTTTTACCAGGGCTAACTTCCTTTCATATTTATAATTCTTGCTGGCTTGCATGGTCTCTAAAGTAATTTGAAATTCCATATTTGCCTATTTATTTTTTAACCTTAACATAACGATAAAATATATAACCATCTCTATTTTATTATGCATCCCATGCTTGAGTTTAAATTAAAGGAAAAGAACCAATTCATTAAACTGCAAGCCATGACGACTACAGGAATTTTTTCTTTAATGAATTTTCCAGTGAGTGAAATTGTTTGTCTTTTAGCTGCAGTTATATTTTGATATGATAGCAANCATGTGTAAAGAATCAATATTACATGTAGATCAGGTAATTCTGCTTTTAAAATACATGAGCCTGCTTCTGCAGGAATTGTCATGTCAATTACTTCTTTCATAAATACTTCTATGAAGATACTTTGTGATAGAGAATGTGGGCATAGTATTCCCCAGGATGAAGGGTTAGGAAAAGACCCCCTCCATTTACAAATCCTTCTGAAATTATTAATAAATAATAGCTGACTTTGCAGGAGGAATATGTACTATATAACAACAGCATATCTATTCAGTCAGCCAAGTCTGTGATAACTGGTATCATAAGTGAGATTTTTCTAGAAGTGGATTATTACCAGAAGGCAAAGTAAGAAGAGTATTTCCTCCCTCAGTGAGATTTCAGTGTCCATAAAAACACATCTTATGGAAACATTTATATGACAACTATAGCAAGTGTAAAAGGAAATAAATATACTAATACTGTACATATCTAATTCATCTATATGATTTCCATATGGAAGACACTCACTAAAAAGGCTCAATAATACTGACATTTTGCACAGAAGGGAGGGCTGAGTAATTTGGGTGATTTTCTTGTTTGCAGTATGTAGTGGTTATTCTCTTTAGAGGGGGGGAAAAAGAGAGAATTGTGCTTAAATCTTGTTGTACTTGAATCGTGCACATCATTTAAGGATGCAAATTGCTTTTCCAGGTAAGGAACACAGTGTTCGACTAAATGATGCTAACATTAAATGAATCAGTTTAAATTAAGCATTTATATAGTATTTTATTGCTATAAATATAAATGACTGGAATTATGGAATTACATTCCAGTGTTGCCTTCTCAGTCTTGAATTCTTCCATTTCATGCCCTCCTCTTGTGTCAGGCATATTAGTCTCCCTGAAGCTCTTTGACTTCAGGTTTCAGCTTGACATGATTCAGAAATATTACCAATATATGTGAAAGTGTGACACTCTTCACATACGGGGTCTGGGCTGATCTGCTTAATATATCTATATGCTCTGAAACACATTTCAGAATGATTGCTTTAAAAAGAAAGTAATTTCCCATCCTCAGGGCTGCAATGAAAATCATTAGCTGTGATATAAACATATTCTGTTCAAAGATGAAGTATTCAAAATATTCCAGATGCTCAAAACTGAATGTGGAAATAAAAATTATCAGAAGAAACAGGACTTCTCTCTGCACCTTGTGTTGTGGGATAAATAAGTAAAGCTAATATTTAGCCTTCCCCTAAGATTAGGATTTCCATTTCCATTATTATTACTATTTTAGAAGCTTTTCTCTGCATCTGTTGCACAATGAATTAATCATTCTCAAATGTCATGATTCAAGATGCACATGACAGTCCTTTTTAGATTATTTGCTGTGTCTGAAAACATTTTGGTAGATAATTTTAAAAGTCACATTTGATGTTTTTGCATTTAAATGTGATATTTAAATATTTGCCCTCCTGTTTCCAACCAATGAGCTTCAAACTTCATGTGTACTCCTGTTTTACTGATCCATTGTGAATGGTTTGGGTTAGAAGGGACCTTAAAGATCACCTCGTTTTAGCCTCCATGCTGTAGATTCTGCAGTAAATTACTGGTCACCTACATGTGCAAGATGAGCAGGTATGTTATATAGCCCAGTCATCAGCTCTGGGCTAGAAAAATGTTTTACAGTGCCTGCTGCAGTCAGAGGTGTGTTTGCATCCTGTGAAGCACAGTGTGGCAGGTTTGCATAGTTAATCTGGGTGCAAGCCAGCGATGTTCTGGAGCTAAAAGTATGAGGTACTGAGCCAGTATTCGTAGTCCCAGCACAAAGGCAAGGCTGCAAGAGATGAGCTGTTGTTATGCAAGCTAAATTGAGAATACCGAGCTTGCCCATGTGCGCTACAGCCCTTTGCTGCGGGGTATGTGTCTGCCTTCAAAGGAAGGGAATCCTGACCATGTGATCCCAAAGGAACTGCTTGCCTGGGTGGTCTGCCCTCAGTGGCCCATTTCTTCCTTTAGAGCAATGGGTGAATCAAATTGCTCTCTGAGGATCCTTTTTATGCAATGTTAATTTTCTTGCACTGATTTAGGAGATAGAGAAGGATAAGAAAATGACCAGATTTCTTGGAGTTGTAGGAGAGGCACAGTAAGGCCCTCTACTGAATTTTGCTTCATCAATAGGAACAGTCAGTTGCAGGACACTAAATCCTAAATTCAGATTTAAACTCTGCAGCACAACTTAATGTATTAACAAGAACAAATTTGCATCTGTTGAGGCTAGTATAAGCACAGGACTCTAGTCCTAAGTCTTAATATTTGCATGTGTCTGATACCTGATATCTAACATATTTAGTTCTCTCACTGTCTACATCAAACAGTAACTCTGCTTTAAGGACATTTGCTCATACTAATGTGTCTTCAGGAAACTAGAATTCTCACTCTTTGTAAGAGAAATGTGATGGAGGAAGAAGAAAACTGGAACTAGAGGCAGATGGAGAAAGAGTGAAATTGGGTGTGTTATGTGTGGAACAAGAGACTTGCTGATTACAAATGCTGAGCGTAGGAACTGGGGGAAAAGGTGTGACTGAGAAATGCAAACGTTACATTTCTAAAAATTGTTTTGGTTTCTGGTGTTTTGGAGATTTTCAGGGACCGCAGAGCGTTTTTTTTTTCCTGTTTCCCTCCCCGCCACCCCCCTATTTTTCCCCCCCATGGTAACATAAGAGTCCTAGTCTACTGGTGGTCATGGTCGTTTTATATATGTCCCTTTGGAGATGCAGAGGTAACAAACATCTCTAATACTTCTGAAAATGGGGATTTAATACTTTAAAAATGCCTGGCTGGAATTTGTCATTTCCACTATGTGGGTGCCCCTGGGTTAATTATTTCATTCAATTATTTTTAAGATTGCAACAAATTCTTTTGTGTTACAAACATGTAGTGTCATATTAAGAGGCAGTGACTGACCTGGGTCTTCTTTTGCATTTATAGTGTTTCCAGTTGTTTTAAGTGACGCTCATTGGGAATGCTGCATCAAATCTAGAACTTACTGAAGGAACAAAATGACTCTTAATAGTGTGCCAGCATGAGGAAGAAGGTTGTAATTTAGAGACCAAAAAAAGATAACTAAGAGGTGTTAATTATCTCATCCCTTTGTACATTTGTCAGTTTTTAACTGACCCCTATAGTTTTAGTGTACAAAAGAAGTCTGTCACTGTTCCATTTTGTTACCTAATGCCAATTCACTGGCATGGCTGTGGCTTTTTGTCATAGAATAACCCCAGAACTACTTTCTGTGAGCAAAATGAAGGCCATTTTTTTTAGTTTTGTAAATCATGATGTTTTAATCCGTGTGAATGATGAGATGGTCTTAATCCTATTGAGAAAACATGTAAAAAAATAAATCACATCCTCAACCATGATGAAGCTGTTGATAACACAGTACAAGGTGCAAATTAATTAGTTTTTTCTTAAAAATAACCTCTTCTTTATTTTAAGTAAAAAACCTTTCTTTCCTTGTGCCTGGTTTTTTTTT
>VXAU01005095.1:814999-872849 GCA_013399695.1 Formicarius rufipectus | reverse complement strand
TTTTTTTTTTTTTTAATAGTTTGTCTACTCACTATGGGGTCAAATGATTATCAAAACCAGAAGCAGAAGGTCAGTACCTCTTGCTCTCATCAGCACTGAGGCATTAGTTCAGCTTCAGTCATGGGGATAAACTGTACTCTCAGCTGCATTAAGGGCATGGGTGTAGAAAGTGCATATGGATTGCTATAACTCAGTTTTAGGCTTTTTGTACTTGATCTAGCTTCATATTTTTCAGTAAATGCCAAGACCCTAAAGACTCAATAAAACATCAAAGGCTCAACCTATATATATATATATATNGGGGCCCCATCCACCCTGGCCTCGAAAACTTCCAGGGATGGGGCATCCACAACTTCTCTGGGCAAGTGTTGCAGTGTCTTGCTGCCTTCTGAGTAAAGAATTTCTTCCTAATATTTAATCTAAATCTCTTTCACTTTAAAATCATCCCCCCTTGTTCTATCACTGCTTGCTTGTGTAAAAAGTCTCCCTCCCTCTTTCTTACAAGCCCCTTTTAAAGTATTGTAAGATTGCTAAAGGTCTCCCAAGAGCCTTCTCACTCCAGGCTGTACAACTCTAGCTCTCTCAGCCTGCCTTCATAGGAGAGGTGCTCTGTCCCTCTGATCATCTTTGCTGCTCTACATGTCTTTCCTGTGCTGAGGACAAGGTGGGGTTTTGAGACCTGCTGGCCACAGGTACATCCCAGAATGCAGTTTACTCTCTGATCTGTGAGTGCACACTGTTGGCTTGCAGCCCAGAAGAGTGACAGACCCAAGACACTAAAGTAGCAAAAGCTGACAGACTCGTGAGAGGAGGAACATAGATGCTACTGCCCAGGTGTTCATGATTTCAGGAAAGGCAGATAAGGTAACAGTATCCCATATTTCCTATGGTAGTGCTATCTGTTTCCTTGCCAGCCTGGTCAGGCTGTCCCAGCCCCGGGTGACTCCTTGTGTGCCTCCAGTGCGTATAGAGGCGGCAGGGTGGTAACTGAGAGTGAGATTCAGTCTTCTGTGTCTCTCATGTTCCTTAAACTGTTCAATCTGTCCTCCCTGCTCAATCTGTCCTCACAGCATCCCTCTTAAAGACAGCTAAATGGAGTAGTGAGTGACAGTAGTTCACCCTTCTCATTGTTTGTTCATCACTTAGATGTCAAGCATCAGTAATTGTGTAATTTCCCCTTGCATTCACTCTTTTGTTTTACCAGAAAAGATGTTAGCCTAGACTGCGAATAGTAGCAGTAGATTTATTGGTCTGGATGCATCTAATCTTCTCAGTGTTTGTTGACTGTTAATAAATGACGTTGTGCAATAGGTTGGAAGGGATTTTTTTGCAACCTTGAACAATTCAGAGTGCAAACTCCTCACGAGACGATGTCGTGTTTAGAAAGGAGAAACTTAAAATGCACAGTACAAATTGTTACTTCCTGAACTAAGATTAACTGGTAGCAGAAGTAAACTATTTTCTTTTGTATGTGAACAGATTTTAACTTTGACAGTCATTAATCATTACCATTAAATAAAAATGTTGGTAATTGTAGAAACTTATCTTCTACTCTGGGCCTGGAAGAATGTCTTTTCTAGTGTTTGCTGATCACAATGTTGGGTCTAGCAATGAATTAGGGTCTGATACATAATTTTGTGGAACTTGCATCCACCATATTGGCAACCAAGAAGTGGGTTTTAGCCAATTTAGATCCTAGATAGAAATAAAATGCGTGGTCTAATGACAAGCTACAGGTCAATATGAGAATCAGGAATGCAACTATATCCCCTCTTCTCTTCCAGAAAATAATTCAGGCAAAGAAATGCACTGCAGTTTAACAGGCTGAGTTTTAATGTTGGGCTTACTTCACTCTTCTGCTGCCCATCCGCTGACTGGTCATGCTCCTTAAGATCTTTGAACATTTTAATTTAAAGAATGACTAAAGTTTTAACTTGTATTACCTGTACTAGGTGAGTGATTGAAAGCTGGTTATTCCTGACATACAACAGAGTGCTAGTTATTGACAGACTCTCTCTCTGTCTCTCTCTCTGCCTCCCACCTCTGCCCCTGGTCTTAGTGTTTGCTGAACAGTGTGGGACATGGAAAAGTTGCACAGAAGCTCATACAGCTGCTGTGTGCTTCTGTTCTCTATCAAGTTTTTTGTCTGGCATCAATCCTAAAGGTCCTTGTATTACAGCACCATTGTACTAATCTGCTGATGCAAGGACTTCTCCTCCCTCACTTTGTGATC
This sequence comes from Formicarius rufipectus, assembly GCA_013399695.1. NCBI lineage: Eukaryota > Metazoa > Chordata > Aves > Passeriformes > Formicariidae > Formicarius > Formicarius rufipectus. The sequence continues at coordinate 870,616 of VXAU01005095.1, read as the reverse complement.
AGCGGAACAATGATGGGGAAGAAGCAAGAGGGGACATAGCATGAGACGATAATTTAGGAGTTTCAAAAATATTTTGTATTGCTAATTTATCAGTTAAATCAATGTAAGTGTGTTACATTCAAGAGTATGCTAATGTCTTGAATATTTTTGGGGACTGGCATCTCAACTGTGTTTAGTGGAAAACAAAAAAAAAGGAAAAGATCATGTTGATAGTACTATTTAAAGCATTGAGATAGCATATTGTGTTCTTTGTCTTCTTATATTAAAAATACTTTCAAATATCCTTAAAAATACGTTTTTTTTGTACTGATACTGCAGTGTGTTGGACTGCTTCATTTCTATTTGAATGCCAATATTTGAGAATGCTAGATCTGAAAAAAGCCTTGTGTAAACTACACTGAATAACAGAGCATACAGTATTGAGGCAACATACAAGATGTTCTCCCAAGTGAAAATGATACAGAATGTCCAGTTAAAAAATTTTGGATGTCTGTTAGAAAAAGACTGTATGACAAATTATCTTATAAAAGTTTTAATAAGTTCTCAAAAGTCCACCACAGATGTGGTATCCCAGAGGATATTTCCTCTACATCTGCTGCAGTAGCATGCCCAGCCTCTTGTACTTATTGAGACGTTTCAGGTTGTATCCTTTGAAGAGGGGTGCCAGTAATCAGTGGGAAAGCAGGCCAGAAGTACTGATAAGGTGCCAAGGGTGTTGGGTTAGACACAGGTCTGAGCTCAGAATCAAGTATTATGGAAGTTAGGATACAAAGGAAAGCAATATAGAAGCTGTATAGGCAGACACTTAGGTCTGTAACACTTTAGCAGGAAAGGTTATGATTATGCTTATTTTCACTGGGGCTCTGTAAGCCTCTCCCTGGAGTAAGAGTATGCAGGAGGCAGGAATGGGGAAAGATTTTTTCAATGGAGTGTGAAGGAGAAGGATTGGAGTGAAAGTAATTTGGCTGTCTCAAGGCAGAAGTGGTGCTAGGGTTAAGGAGTACCCAAGGAAGAAATGGAACTCTGTGTGATAGTACGTTCTTGCACGCACAACTGACATCTGCTAATTCCCTTCCTATTTTAACAGATGGTAGGAAATCAAAAGAATTTGCTTGCTTACCTAAAGGGAGTAATTCAAATGAGATCTGTCCTTAAAGGACAAGGACTCACAATCACAATTTAGATGAAGAGTATTTTAGCCAAAGTTTTCTCAGTGACATTTTTATCTGCAAGAATTGTTTCAAGTTCTCTTACCGTAACTAATTTTACCATTGCTTTGTTCCTACTCATTCTGCTACCAACCTGAATCTCCCTGATACTGTTTTCTCAGATGTATAGAGTGGAGTACTCATGTGAAAGACAAGGTCCTGATGTTGAAACACATGAATTACATTCAAGTGTTTTTGTTTTGTAGCTGCAGGCTTTTGTATGCCTCCTGACTACCAGTAACTCTTCTGTGAGTCCATGTGCACCTTATAGCTGGCGAGTGAGGTGATGATGATTTAGGGTTTAGTTCCACAGGATGCAGCATGTATTGGCAACTTCTGGGGCTGTTCCAGTTCAAGGAACAATCCTGGGAAAAAAAAAAAAAAGGATATTAAGAATGTTTATTCTAAATCTGATCCCACTTTTCTGCTCTATTTAACAAGATTAGCAGATGCCTTCTTTCCAGGAATATAGCCTACAGAATCAGGTGTTTTCTAAGAGAAGTTATAATTACAATGTTATAAATACCTTGAATGATAATGGTATTTAGATATTTAATTTAAATTATTACAAGAAATATACTATCTTTGCTTTCACTGAGCTTTTGTAAACTCTGACTTGCCAGGAATTATTCTGGGACCTCAGCAAAAGGTCACATATCCTCTGTTTGTGGACAACGTTGTCATATAGTATTTTTCCTCACCGCTTTGAAATTTCTGGGTGAACTAGAGATAAGTATGTAAAAATGAAAGAAGATAGCACTTGCTTGACTAAATGATGTTTAAAACCAAAGTTTTTAGACAAAGTGAAATTCAACTAGTTAGAAAAATTGCAGCATAAGTCTGATGTATAGTCTATAATATAAACAACTGATGCTATGGATAGTTGGACAATTGGTATCAACTTGTAAATAATATTCTTTATAGTGGCAGAAAAAAAATGTTGGAAATGTAATTTAAAAAGACAAAACAAAAATCAAGATTTCAAATGAAATCTTACATGAGAGCCAGAGGTCAGGTGGTTGTGTCAAAATTAACAGTGCCATTCTTTCTCAAACATTTTATGTATATTCTTATTGCTGTCTTAAGTAACTGCTAGCCAAAACCATTTCCAAATGCAAAGTGATTCTTGGTGGTGGAAAAATATGATGCAGACCTTAGGCTCGAAAACCTTCATTCTTTATTTCTACAGCTTCATTCAAAATGTGGGATTAAGACCCTATTTTTTCAGTGCTCATGGGTGCTGCTTGAAATTTTACAGACCTTATTGAATAAATGCTGGAGTTACTGCTGGGTTAGCTAGAATTAGTGCTGCCCTGGAGGCTGCTGTGAATAGCCATGGTGTTGTGAGGCTGATTTTGCTTTCCTTGCATTGCTTCGGCTATTATGGCTACTAATTATTGAAATATTACAATTAATTCTGCTTGAAAAGGACCTCTGGGGATCATCCTGCTCAAAGATCTTGAAGCTCTCTGGCTTCTCAGGGCATTGAAGTGTTAGGTGTTAAAAATTTCCAAGCATGGAGGTTTCCCAGGTTCTCTAGTTAACCCATTCCAGTCTTTGATCACTCAGCTTGCCTTTTTAGCTCTTTAATCAGAATTGGTCTTGCTGCAACTTTGAGACTGTAACATTTTATTCTTTCATTGCGTGTCTCTGAGGCAAGTCTGTCTCCTTCTCTATTCCCCATTTCGGGGACTAGAAGGCTGCAGTTGGAGACTCCAGTAGTCTTTTCTTCCTAAGGCTGAAGGAGCCCAGCTTTGCTCATGCATCATATGCTCATCATGGTTTTGATGTCTCTCCTGTTTATCAGTATGTCCTTTGTACCTGAAGGCTCAAAAATAAATAGGCTACTTGAAGCACAGCTTTAATTTACAATGATGACTAGAAGGGAATAGTCAGTCCTACCAAACCTGTGCTTTTGTTAGTGCAGAGCAGTCTGCAGTTACACTCACTACACAGCACACTGCTGACACACAGCTTTGTGTTCATCACACTCCCACCTTCCTGTCTGAGTGCTGCTTGGCCTGTCAGTCCTCAGCCTGAACTACTGCATGGGGCAGTTTGCTCCTGTATGTGAGACTTTGGATTTGACTCGATGAAATTCATGAGGGTGCTGTTAACACATAGGCTTGGCTTGTCAGGGCCCCAGTGAAAGGCAGCACAGCCCTGTGTTGTACTGACATAACAATCTCACTTGGATGAGCTTAGGTAAATGAGTTATAGGCAAAGGACATCGGTTTGCTGTTCCAGCAACTTCCCTGAAGGAGAAAGCTGTATCCTTTGGGGATCAGTCAATGGGAATTCTTAGCCTCTGTCCTGTTCCACTTAGCCCCAAAGTTTGTGGGGCTCCGTTGTTCTCTCTAGCTCATTCAGCTTCTGCCTTTTTGCACTTTCCAAGAAGTTTCTGAATCATTAATGTAATGACCTGCGGATTTCCAAGCTAACATTACCATATTTACTAGTTTCTTAGAGACTTAACCAATGGTGTGTTTTGTGTTTGTGCATCACCAAAATCTTTGTTTGGAGATTGGTGGTATCAAGGGGGGTTAACTGCCTTTAGATTCAAGTCTGAAAAGGGTAGGTCAGATGAGCACTTGCTGGCAGGAGGTGAACTTGGTTTACAGCGTTTTCTAATATTTAGAGCCTCATGTTTTTGTCTCTTCTCAGCTTGAGATTGTCCGGTCTTGCCATTCTGAAATGTGTGGGTTTGTTTGTTTTGTTTTGTTGGGGTTTTTGTTTGTTTGTGTGTGGTTTTTGTTTTGTTTTTATTTTTTGTTTTAGCTGTCAGGCCCAAGATAATTTGGACAAGGTACATTTGTGTTTTCCTGCTACAGGTGTCCTGAAACTCTTTGAGTTAAATTAGAATCGTTCCTCTGTCTAGATCATCAGGTGGAAAAAAGCTGTCTTCGACTTGGGTCCTTGGTGTCTGCTTTTGTGGGTTACATTAAAAAAGGATCCCACACACAGTAAACATTTTTCATTAGACAGAAGAAATACCTCTTTGAAGACTTAACCATAAATATTTCCTTAAAATTTGAAGTCCCAGAGTGAGTTAGCATAATAAGAATGCTTACAGAAACTGTGAGATTTTAAATGGGGCTTATTTTCAAATGGAGGGCAATTATTTATAACATATTAAAGCTCTGCAAAAATCACTTCTGTTTTATTATTTTTAAATAGAAAGCAGTGCTGTTTGAATCTTTGCACTATGTGTGTCACTTTTAATGCAGATACAGGATGAAATGTGATTTAAAAAAAAATAATTGTTCTGAACTAGTACTTCATATCAGCTTAATTTACACAGGTCTTACATAACTTAGTAGTCTTGATTTTTATTAAATGACTTTTAGAATCAAAGAATCCTATTTGCTGGACACAAAGAATTTGTAAGAACGTAGCCAGTATCTGTTGAAGATGAAAGTGCAGGAATTAATACTGTTAAATGTTTTTGAAAGGGCCAAATTAGACTGTGAAATGACATTTCAAGGTGTGTGTGTGTGTAAATTTATTGGCAATGATAAACCACGTATTGAAGGTATATTACTTGTACTCAATGAGGAATATGAGGGTGACCAGTGTAAGTTGCTCCTAATACACCTGGTGGAGTTAGTACACAAACAAATTTAAAACCCACCAAAACAAGACTCTAAAGAGTCTCTCTTCAAGTGTCAGGAGCTAGTTAAAAGAATAACTAGTGCTTCGCTAACTGTGTGCTAATCTGTTTTCCCTATATTGTGATATAGAGCAGAAGTATCCAGCACTCAGAAGTTGATTCTCAGTAGGCTATGTGCTCAATATTTAGTGCTGAAAAGCCTTTTGTTTGTTGATTTGAAGGTTAAAAAGTAAACTTGGGGAATAATTTCTCTGAGTAACACTGCAAATATCTCTTGTCTAATTTTTCTAAATTTGTCACCTATTGTGATCTGAATTATGCTAACATTTGTTTCTAATGTTATGGTTGAACACACACTGTTCATAGTTTATGAATAAAGAAAATTCACAGAATTGGTTACAACATAATGGAGAGAAAGCAGTGGACAAATTTTGTTTTTCTTCCCTTAATAGGGTTTTCCTGTTATAGTGAATTTAAAGCATGTGGAGTCCTGAAATCTGGATGTGTACTTGTTTTGTCATAACCACATCTAACTAATATCTGTGGAAATATTCTGGTAAGCTGAGCTTACCTGAGTGAATAGCTTTTGTGGGTAGAGGAGACATAATATACTTTCCACTCCCCCAACTCAGGCATGTTTGCATGCTAACACACTACATACCAGCCAAATCCATGTTAATATTGTGCATTTTGTGATTCATACGTAGTCCTGCCTCTCTCTCTCCTCTTCTTTGCTGTGGATGTGAGTCTTCTATCTTCCAACTCCTGCAATAGCTTAAGCTACATTTTGAACACACTCAAAGCAGGTGCTTACGCAGTCTCCCTTCAGTTTGCATATAGCAGTGTAAGTAGCAGGCAGTGGAAGAAATTATCCCTCTTTTTCTCCACTGGTTTTATTGTTGCTAGGGAATACAGGGTCCAATGTGCCTGAGAAAGGACCTGCTCTTTGGCCTCATGAACTGGCACCTGAGATGTTTTTTTGTCAGCGTGTGCTCCTTAGCTCAGCAAGTGGACTTGTGCTTCCTTCTCTGTTTGATGGAGCAGTTGGTGGGGTGGATTTGTTTGGGGGTTTTGTTTATTTGTTTGTGGTAGGTGTTTTTGTTTGTTTGCTTGCTTCTGGGTTTGTTATGATTAGTGTGTGGAACTCTGATGATAAATTGTCTTATTCTTGAAGCCAAGATGTAGAGTGTTTGACTGCTGTGTTGTCCTTCACCCTCGCATAATACCAGTCAAATCAGAGCTGCAGGAACACCTGTAGCAACCAGCAGTATCGTTATCCTTGGCCGTAGGTGTTCCCTGCCTCTGCTTGCACATGCCAACGCACACCAACGCACACATACATATGTTCACGTCCTATTTTGCCAAACTGGAAAGGTGATGTGAACTTTCATCCATTTCAGTGTGAGGTCAGCAGACTTATATTTGAACAACTGTAAATATTGGTTGTAATTTGTCAACTTGCTTTACCTGAAGTGAGAACTACTTGCATAAACTCTTCTTATTGGGCTGTGGAAAGGCAGCAACCAGGTGATGGCTTCTGACCACAGCTTTAAGTAGAGATGCTTTTCTTGCCTATACTGCACTATTTTATCTATGGCACAGGAGTGTTTTTGCTTGTACTTTATCAAAGCCTGGAAAGCCTAGGCTTGCTAGTACCCATCATCACTACTTGAAATAGATGTGCCTCCATCCTGCACCAAAACTTTCCACATTTGCCAATTTTTATGCAGTTTCTAGTGACCGACAGAAAACGTATTTATATCTCTTTTACTGCACCATGACTTTGTACTAGAAGACTTGATGACAGAAATTCCTTTCCTCCCCTTGAGACAATGAGTGTTACATCAAGTAAGACTTCTGAAATTCTGTAAGATATTGAGAGCACTGGCTCATTTTGAGAATGGTTTCCTTGGACAAGGTCATTGTCAATTTGATATTTCACCTGGTCAGGACTTGCACACTTTCCTTCAGTTTGCTGCCTCAAAAAATAGCAAGAAAATTTTAACTCATTTGTACTGCTTCTTTTACCTTAATGAAAAATAAAATTGATCCAGAGCTGTACAAAGTACTTTTTTTTTTTTTACTTGACATTGTGGTGTCAGCCATGCTTGACAAAATTGTTAGAATCATTCTTATTAGTGTTTTATACCATGTCAGCCTGTTAAGATACTGGGTGACAGTCAGTACATATTTGGGAAAGGAATGTCAAAAGTCTGCACTGTTCCCTGTGCAAGCTTAAAGCAATTTAGCTTTGTTGGAGTACATGGTGTAAGAGAAATCAGGCTGTCTTGAGACACTTGAGATTTGCATTATTTTTAAAAATTTTTTTAAGTCTCTGGGCAACTTAAGACTTAATGAGTCTGGCAAAATCATGGAGATTTCTAAGGCAGCATTGTCTTTGTAGACAGAAGGAAAAACTGGTCTGTTTCTCCGTCCTGTTACAAAATTAGTATGAGAATTTTCTACTATGATTATTCAGGGGGTTTAGCCATTTAGTTTAGTAGAGTTTGGGCAAGTTAAAAAAATCAGTTTACACAAACATGAGTTCTCCTCATGCATGTGAGCTTTGCTTGTGGGGTAGCAGTGCCTGGCACAGCATTATGTACTAAATTAATAGCAGCAATCAGGGAGTGTCAAGTATAATAACTAACTACAGTGAAGGTAACTAGGCAAACGACAGAGGATTTGGTAGTTTGGAACTTCTTTATAGTGTGTCACTGAGATTTCTGAAGAGCTTGGTTAGCAGCCAGCAGGTCCTACTCGTTCGCTGAGACATATCTGAGGGAGTTCCTACTGGGACTTATGAAGGAGAAGGATAGTGTGCACAGAGACAAAACTGTCTTCTGTGGCTTTTAGCTTGATCTTGGGTGGAAAGCAGGCAAGTAGCTGAAGAACAAATGAGTTAGTTGTGACTGTCACAAGTGTCTACCAAATTTAAGAAACTGAGGTAACTAAGGAAGAGAATTAGGGTGATCTAATTAGTCTAAGATGGGCAGGCTAGCAGGCCTTAGCTCCTAATATGGATTTTGTTTGCAGTTTCCAGACTTGCACTGAATGTGTTTGCTTTTAAGCATCTGGGTGGTTGTTCTGAGGCTGTAACTGCAGGTTTGGCCTGTGAACTCCATGGGCATTTTACCTGCACACAGCCCAGGTCTAGATAATTTTTTTTCCACATGCCCTTTTTTCCCCTGGAGCATAAGGTGGGAACACCCAACAGTCAGTACATCAAGATGAGTAATTACAATCATGGAATATGCTGCATTGGAAGGGACCAACAAGGATCATGGTGTCCAGCTCCTAGCCCTGCACAGGACACACTATGTGCCCCCACACCAGTCACACCATGTGCCCAAGGGTATCATGTAAATGTTTCTTGAACTCTGTCAGGCTTGGTGCTGTGACCACTTCTCTGGGGAACCTGTTACAGTGCCCAAGGTGAAGAATCTCTTTCTAATATACAACCTAAACCTCCCCTGACACAACTTCAGGCCATTCCCTTGGGGCCTGTCACTGGTCAACACAGAGCAGAGATCAATCAGTGTCTGCCCCTCCTCTCCTCCTCACAAGGAAGGTGTAACTGCAATGGTGTCTCCTCTCAGTCTCTTTTCCAGGCTGAGCAGACCAAGTGACCTCAACCACTACTCACATGGCTTCCCTCAAGGCCCTCCTTTGGATATTCTCTAATAATTTAATATCTTTCCTGTATTGCAGTGCCTAAAACTGCCCACAATATTCAAGTTGAGGCTGCTCCAGTGCAGAGCAGAGCAGGACAATCCCCTCCCTTGCCCAGCTGGCGATTCTTTGCCTGATGACCCCCTGGACACAGATGGCCCTCCTGGCTGCCAGGGCACGGCTGACTCATATTCAACTTGCTGTCAATCCACAAGTGCCTTTCTGTGACACTGCTTTCCAGCATCTTATTTCCCAGCCTGTACGAACATCCAGAGTTGCCCCATTCCAGGTGCAAAAATCCAGCATTTTCCCTTGTTGAATTTCATATGGTTGGTCGTTGCACAGTCCTCTAATTTGTGAAGGTCTCTCTACAGGGCTTCCCTTCCTTTGAGGGAGTCAACAACTCCTCTGAGTTTTGTGTCATCTAGAGACTTGCTCAGTACCCCTTCCAGTCCTGCTCCAAGTCATTTATAAAGATGTTGAAGAGCACAGGGCCTGAGATGGAGCCCAGTGGAACCCCAGTAGTGACAGGTCACCAGTCAGATGTCACCCCATTCACTGTTACCCTCTGTGCTCGACCTGTGGGCCAATTGCTCACCCACCCCTTGATGTGTTTATCCAGCAGTGGGCTGGATATTTTGTCCAGAAGGATCCTGGGAGAGAGAGTATCAAAAGCTTTACTGAAATCCAAAGAGATTACATCAACTGCCCTTCCTTGATCAGCTAAGTGGATTTCCTTGTTGTAAAAGGAAATCTGGTTTGATAAGCGGGATGATGCCCTGCTCTTGGAAGCTTAATTAAGATTTTTCTGTAAGGCGGAAAGAGCACTGGTCATTCTGCTTGTAGAAATCCCATACTGTGCTCTTGAATATGAGTCTTAAGGATTTATTTATCAGTCTACGAACCTGACTTGATCTTGTAAGGAACAGCTGTTTGTTAATCTTGCAATTTGCCCAGCATGGAGGAAATACCTCACACTGAAATTTAGTGTCCATGCATGAATGTGTCAGGACCACGAGTCAGACAGTTCTATCATTTCATGTTTTTGAAGTGGTTCCTAATCTCTACAAATTATTTTCCTGGAATATAAAACTCATCTAGATCCAAGTGAGCCTCTAAATAAGGAAACCACAAATCTAGTTGGGCAAGTTAAAGAAAAGCCGTGAGGAAATACCTGTGATAGGTCTGTCAACAGAGCCTGTGAAATTGAAAACCTTTTGAAACATGGTTGCTTTCCAATATCTCTTTGTACTTCCAGGTCTGTTCCTTTTCTTTGCCTCTAGGGGTCAAACTTTGAGTCAGTTCTTCATTGTAGATAAGCCCCTGATTTTGAGGGTTTTTCATGCCTGCCACCTGTGAAGCACTGAACTTACACAGTGAACATCATGCCACCTGGGTAGTCATTGAAATAAAATTGTATTCTCTCTATATTGTCTCTTATGGCAGGTATTAGTGGGGGAAAAATAATGTTTGCCTCAGCTAATATGCTCTCTACCCATTTTCAGCCTAAGAATTGTATAAAGTCATGAATTACTGTAATCTTATTCTATGTTAATTTAAGTTGAAGCATACTATGAACTTAATTTGGTTTTTATGGGCTAACTTAAATGGTAGCTTATCCAAAGAATCATGCATTATTCCTCCATATATAAACTAGCTTAGCAGAGTTTCATTTTTTTGACCCTTGAGTTGAAAAAATTATATTTTTTCTGAACTTATTAGGCCCTTTCTAAACTTACATTGTTAGCTGTATTTTAACTCTGATTTTTGTCTGTGTCTCTGAAATTCTTGTTGGAGAATTAAAAAAAATCAAACAGTATTGCTTCAGAAAAAGTAATGCTGGGAGCTACATGTAGACTTGGCACTCCTGATGTTGAACACTGTCCTCTAAAGGAAAAGAGTTTCATCTTATTTTCTGAAAATGCTGGGTGCTTGCAGACCTTTTATTAAAATTCAAATACATTCTCAAGGACGCTACAGACATCCTTGTGATAGCTTAAGAGATTGTAACACATTTTCCAGGTAAGTGACTTTCAAAAGCTATGAGAACAGTTTTGAAGGGCCTTGGAGTCACCTGTGTCTCATGTCATCTCCAGTGAAGGTTTATTTAGAAACTTCATTGGTTGTGTGTGCTGAGATGGACCCTGTTGCTGTACAACAGAGGCACACAAGGGGAGACCTTATTTCAACAAGACATTCTTAACCAGGAAAATACTGAAGAACTCTTTTTCCGTATCTCCTCACCCTTAGTTCTGATTTCATGTCAGAGAAGTATCACAAAAGATTTTTCTTCTTTTTTTTGTTTTCCCCACAAGTTTTGTAAAAATAAAGCCTTTTTCAAGAGTAAGTGGGTCATGGGAATGAAAAGTCATATAGCAGGCTTCCCCCGCAACCAATTCTTGCTGATTGCTGAGGGCTGAGTGATTTTTCAAAACATGATCGCACTCCTAGCTCAATTCAATTGCAGCTTGGTACTCAAGAAGGGGATACCAGGCATGCTGTCATGTGTATCACATGTAGTGTAGTTCACTGTACACTTCTATTTTCTTCCATCTACAAGAGCTTCTTGATTGGAATTACAGACTTGGATTTTTCTCCTTCTGTATTATTTTATTTCTGTCCTTCCTTTCATTTCCTGTGAAAAACACAGCTGCAGTTAAAAGGAGTTACACATTTTTAGTATGTAACAATTTTCAGTGTACTGAAAAGTCACACTAAAAAGTCAAAGATAGTACCCTTCCCTGCATTATGTGATTTTTTTTTTTTTTCCTATTCCCAAAATTATCTGGGAAAAAAAAGCCAATCCTATTTAAAATGAGTACATAGTCAACAGTAGACATGAGGAAAGGAGGAAATTGGAAAAACTCTACTTTTTTAAAGGCAGTTTCAGAAAATTTATTTTACTAAACATGGAATTTTGTGCTTCTCTTTTATATGCTCATGCTCCAGATCTGGCAAAGAAAATCAAATATTATACTTAAGTAGCACATCTTTTCACTTTTGTAAATTCTTCCCTATATTCCTAAGACCAGAGAGAAGGAAATGAAAAGAAGTATAAGAGAAATAGCCTGACAGAGTGTGACTATGAAAAAATATGCTATTTATGATAGTGTAATAATAAGTAGTATTGAATGAAGGGAAGAAAAAAAAAAAAAGAGACCAGTACAAAATTGAAGAATTGACATTTGTGATTCTGTGTTGAGGCTGCCACTGTTATCGCCCTTGGCTGTATTTTGTACTTGAGCTGCAACTGGCAAATGCCTTGTAAATCTACTACAGCTCGTCTGAAAGGCAACAACATAGTAGATTGCAACAAGAAATTTAAGTGATAATGATCTTGGAGCTCAAGTGTCTGAAACAATTAGCACTTTCTAAGGTTACTTAAATGCAAAAACACAGCAGACTTCCTGGGGGAGAGAGTTAAAAAGTTTTTTTATGCAAATAAAAACTGATGATATTTTGAATTGTTGGATAATTAAAATTAATTCTTTGTTTTGTAAGAAATCATTGTTATGTTGAACTTCTTGGTAAAAATTGGAATAGCTGGAGTAAACGGAGCCAGCTTATTCTCAAAACCAGAATATATTATTTGTTTCCCAAATATATTTGAATATATTATTTTTCCTACACTGTTCTTCTGGACTTTTATGTTTATCCATAATTCTACTTATTTCCATAAAACATAATGGCAGTGGAGTAGTGTAGATTATGTTGGGAGGAAGAAGTGAGCATGGTATTGGCCTTCCTGTCAATACTGAAGGTACCAAAATATCTGATAGGCTTTGGAGGACCAGGAGGTCAGAAAAAAGCAATGCAGTTCTAGGACATAATTTTGTGGTTTATATATTAATGCTATAAAACTGTGAATGTGAACATCCACGTGCAGCTTTAAGCGTACTTGGAAAAATTTTGAATTCAAGATGACCTTTTGTGTGGGAACATCCATCTACTTCAATCAATGCTTATAATTAGAAAACATCTGTAAAACTGTCTTGTGCAATATTTTACTGGATTGAGGCAGAAATGGATGACTTAAACAGACTCTATGTTGTAGGGTGAGCAAATACAGTGTGGATGCTATAAAATCTCCTCTGCTCCAGGAATACTTGAATCAACACCAATTTGATTCTGGTAAAATGACAGTAATAGCTGTAGAATAATCCTGCAAAACTCAATAACTCTTACTGTGGGATCTGACTAATTGCCCATATTGCACAATAGGATCTCTCTAAGGCCCAAATGTTAGCTTTTCATTAGCCATTCACAATGAGATGCTAATGTTTTGAATTCCTGCTCACCATCTTCCAGACATCTCGGCCTGTGTTACCCAAATTATGAATTTCATCACTGTGTAGACCAAGAACAACAACTGCATTTTGTTAGTGGTACAGTCAGGAAAAAAAGTCACAGTGGCTCTCTGCTTCATCATGAACCTCCAGAGGCATGAGTGGGACAGCCTGTCTCACCATGGGCTACAGCACCTCCTGCTCGTTCTTTATTGTCGTGCTTGCAGGGCTGTTGCACTCATATTTTTTTCTTGTTCCTCTTTCACAGCTGCTGTGCAGTGTTTTTTAATCTTCAGCGTTGCTGGTGGGCTCAGCTTTGGGCAGTGGTGGACCTGTTTTGGAACTGGTCAGAACTGCCTGTCAGTTCTGGGGACAAAAATGTGGGGGTAACTCCTGATGTCTTCTCACAGAAGCCACCTCTGCAACTCCCCTGCTACCACAACCTTTCCACATTAACCCAGTAGTTGCATTATTGAAAAGAAGTGATCTTCATATTGCAAATGTACAAAATGTCTCTTGATGATCTCTTGAACTCCTGTGTGTGTAACAGTTGCATATCCAGAAAAAGCTTCAACATTCTTTGAGAAATTACTTCACCTTTCAAGCTAAATGCAAGTTTACTCTGAAAAGAGGAAGTCAAATTGATCTCTGCTGTTACTGCATATTTAATCAGAGTGGAAACATAGAGTCAGTTTTGATTACAGAGGATTTATCTATTTGCTACATTCCAATTCCATGTCATATTGGAGTTCTGAAATTGCAATCATTCCATGTAAATGTTATATTCTCCAAGAAATAGTAACAAGATGGAAAATATAAGTCATATAATGAAAAAAAAAAAAAAGAAGAAAAGGATGAATGGAAAAAGTAAATATGCTTCTCTTATAAGGAGATACAGGAAATTTTTGTTTATCTTGCTGGGTGGATTCAGTTCCCAAAAAGTGAACCAAGGAAAAAAATAAAATGTCACTGAGTAAGAGGGTGAGCTTTCTCGAGGTGTTTAGACATTCTCTTAGGAAGTGAGGTGATAGAAGAGTGAGTGGTCTCCCTTGCTGTGGGGTCAATAACTTAAGAGGCTGGTGACACTTGAGGCAGAATATAATCTGTTAAATAGGATGCCAAGCACAAGTACCTTAGTGGTAGCTCTCTCTGAACTATTCCTGATGCAGCAGGCAGAGTCAGATAAAGAAGTTAGTTGGTAAAATCTCAAAGTATGTCAGGGTGAGAGGGCTAATTTACTGGGAAATATTTCTCTGCATAGCTTAAGTCCTTCTCTGTTGCGTCCTTGCCTTCTAAAGCAAAAGCAAACCTAATTGGTTAGTTAAAATAGTTAAAAAATGATAGAAATCGCATACAGAAGAGCCGACAGTTTTGGATGAATTAACTTAAATTTTAAGGTGCAGAACTTTAGGGTTGTTGTTGGAAGGGCTTGATTTTTGGTTTTCAAATGCAGAACATAGGAATAGCTATAGTGGTTCAGAACAGACTTGATGCAAGCATTTGGCCTTATCCTGGAGCAGCTGATCAGCAGGAAAGATTGAGCTTTTAATCCTACGCTTCCCTAGAGCAGGGTCCTAGCCCCCAATAACCTGTGATTCAGGAGTTTCCTGAGAAAATTGGCATCTCTTTTAAGAAGTTTTGAACTGATTTTTTTGATCTGCGAACTAGTCCAATTTCTTTTCATGTATTTGTGAACTTTTAACACTCAGAGCAAGACACCTCACACCTACTTTGCCCAATGTGAAGAATTCTAGAGCAAAGGAAAGGTAGTGCTATTTCTTTCAATGGATAATTACGTTGTCACCAGATGCTGTGGTTGTCAAAGTGGTGGTTCCAAGAGCAGTTGTACAAACTCATGGAAAAAAAAAAAATCCAGTTACAGCGATTAAATGCAAAAATATAATTGCTGGCTTTGAAAGCATCTAAGTTGCAGATACTTGAAAGCAGAGAGGAAATCTCAAGGGAAACATAACCCTGCCTGTACAGGCAGAGGATGCTAACTTGGTTGACCTTTGTTGTATTTCAGAAGAGTTATCTATATGTTTTTTACCGAATTGTCTATATTTACTGATGACTTTAAAGAAGTCAGTGAAAATTAAATTAAAATAGTTGTTGTTGGTCCTCATTTCTTAGGTCCTTTTGAGCTGATGATAGAATACAAGAGTTAGTTCCCGAGCAAGATTTTGCAGATGATAGGATTAGGACTTTGTACCTCTCTTCTCTCTGTTCAGAGTCTCTATATTTATGACCACTTGCTTCTCTGTCCAAGGATATTCAGGGCAGAGTGCTGCTGAAAGATCTCATATCACTTGATAAAGTTGGATATTTTATTATGCTGGTGACAACTGTTTGTTATTCCCTCTCACCATAAAGAATGTCTAATATCAATTGTAAGGAGATCAATAAATACCAGTTCCTCACGTTTACTTCTACTCGGAAAAAGTAGAGCTTAGCCAGAATATATCTGAGAAACAGCTTGGCATAGCTATCCAACATCTAAAAATCTAAACATAGTCATGCATCTGACCAATATATAGTTCTTATTGCTGTGCAACTCTAACAAGATCAGCGAATTTATGAGTATCTGCTGTTCTGCTAGTCCTGTAATTACTCAAACATGTCAGTGTTATAGGAGTCGACAAAACTTTATGTAAGAGAGCCATATGAATTTCTGTTCTGTGCACCCAGGCTATCCACTGTATTGTGCTCATGTCCATGGGGGTTTCAGTGCATACCTTGGTGTCTCACTGTTTGCCAGATAGTTTTCCTAGCAGCCAACAAACATCACCAGTCAGTCCTGCCGCTTCTCCTGGCTTCCGTGGTGTGTGGCTTTCACATGGGACACCCTTTCTTCTCAGCTGCAGAGGGCCTTTGGGTACAGTGAAGGTCTCCCTTGTGTATTCAGTTGCTGTGCTGTTCCCTCCAGAAACACTTCTTGTCCTTGTGCACCCCTATAATGCCACAGGCTCTCCTTCATCCCCTGTGCATTTGGATCCTTTTCTCAGTGGAGGTTTACAGTTTTTATTTGTCAGCCTCCCTTCTGAAGAGGATTCTGGAAGGTTCAATCCCCAAAACTTCAATCCCCAAACTTATTTGACTCCTCTCCTATAGAGCTGTTCATCTGGCTATTTTCTTAATTGAAATAGTTGGTTCTGTTTCCTTGGAAATGAAAACTATGTGCACTGTCTGATACCAGCTGTGATATTAAGTTGTCTTTGTCACAGCAAGACATAGAACACTTCACAAATCTTTGATTGGTGATTTGCTGGTATTTTTCCATGTGAATTTTCCATGTAATCTGTATCAAGTTAGTGTGTTGAGATACACTTAATATAGTTATTTCATTAATACGTATGTTTGCTATTTATGTATTGCTTATTGCAGACTTATGGCTGAGACTGAGCACAGCAATTAATGTGTTTGGAGTAGGTAGTTCTCAGCTCCTCCTTCTGAAGAAAATTGTGATGCATATCAAAACACATGTATTTGAAATTCTAGTTCCTCAGTAAGAAAGCTACTGCAACCATCCTCAGTGTTTCAATGTGCATTCAAACTCAGCAGCACAGCATTTTTGTCTGGTTTTATATATGGATCATGGGTCCATGAGCTGGTTGCAGTTCAGCTCACTGAAGTAGATACGTTGATGACAATTTAGGTGAAAGAGCATGTGGCCAGGACTTTCTAGCCTTTGCTTTTTAACATGGATTTTGGTTCTTATGCAGTCTTCTGTTGTACTGTAATTGGATTGCTGCATGGCATTGTCCCTGAACCTAGCTGGAGTCACTGAGTGACAGCAACTCAAGAACTCATTTAGTGGTTATACAATGAGAATTTCAGTGGTTGTTTTCTTTCAACAGTGTTGTCCTCATTTAGGGTCACATATGTGGGGTTTGGCAATAGAAGGCCATGAGCAGCAATGGTAGCTGCTTGGGATTTCTTAAAAAGTCACATTGTTCAGAGGGCTTCAGGAGCTCACTAAGGATGCATTCCTCAGACTAGAGGCAGGAAGAAACCTTTTCTACTGCTTGTCTGTCTGACTTGGTAGGGCTATTATTTTTACCTGAATGTTTATTTTTTAATGCTTGTGACAGACTGTTCTGTTGCTTGCAGGGAAGAATGCTATACACAGTGTACGTGGTGAAATATGATGTTAAACAAATGTGAAAGTCTGCTTTCTCCCATCTTTCTCAATTTTCCTTTCATACCTGTCTAGTTGTGGCCAGCTACAGTGTTAAGTTATAATTTTTCATCTCCTTTGTCTCTTAGACATACTTTGAACTATTGGGTTGATTTTTTTACTCAAGGAGTAGACAGAGTCCAGTACAATTATTCATGGTGGCCTAAAAGAGAGCTGACAGTAGTCAGGAGGAAAGTACAAAGGTGAAAACACGGTAGGCTTTTGACTGAATTACATCGAAGAGAAGCTTAGGTGTTATTGTATGTACTTTTGATTGGTCAGTAATATATCTTGGCAGCATGAACCTTTTGCTTTGGGAGGGATGAATAAATATTTTGGCATAGCTTCCCAGGAGAACTGTGTATTTGAACTTGTGTATTGTATTGTGCTGTGTATTTGAAAAAGGGTGGTTGTTGTGCAAGTACCTTCATAAACTTGAAAAGATCAAATAAGAAAGAAAAACCTTATAATAATACTAATTCTGGACGTCCCAACGAGTTGATGTACTGGGACCCTTAATTGCATAAGTTTACTGCTGTGAGAAACATTTTGTAGGCAAATAGTACTTAAATTATTTTTAATGTTTTGTAATGCAAGGGTGAATTTTTGTGTGAATTCTACTCCAGATAGTATACCACAAGTCTTTATCATTTAGAATGCAGTTTTTTATTTCTGCATCATTTTTCATGTAAATAGCCTTTCATGGGCTACAGATTTTGACTATTATTTTACTGTTAACTTCATCTTTATGTATTAGTTCTTCTTTAACTGCTTCTCAATGATAAATCTAAAACGTGACATAATGCAAAAAAAAAAAAAAAATATTAACTGGTTTTAAGTTTATATGAAAACCAGTTCAACAATCTCTGCTACTGCAGCTTCAAATGATAAGGAGGAAGAGGGCAAAGACTTGCCTAAATGCCAGTTAACTTCAGATACTTAAAGCTCTAAAATCCATGGCTGCTTATAAAACTAGAGAATTAGCTGACCCTTCTACTTGCACCTGGAATAAACTTTAACTGGGGAGTGAAGGTGTAACAATGGAAGACACAGCTTCTCCCAATAATTGCACCCTTAATTCCCTCAAAGTGTGAGCTTGCCACCAATCCATCAAACTGATAGGGGAGCATCTGCCATACTGAAGGGGTTTGTTTCCTTACTTTTTCGTTTTGTTTTGTTTCCATTAAGAAGGAAAACCTTGTGCTATATTATGCAATTTATAGAGGTCTGTGCATTAAGAAATCTGTATCCTTTTGAATAAGTGGGAGCTATAATTCTATTCTTGCAGATAAAATGCAAATAGAATAATTTTTCTTTTAGCATATTAATTCAGTAAGGAGATTACTATAAGCTTCCAAACTTCTTAGTCAAAACCTTTATTCTCTCCACAGAGTGCAATACAGTTACTACTTGGATGCTGACAGTAAATGAATTGTTTTATTGAATTCTCATAATGAAATATCGGAGGCTGGTGTATGATATTTCATATACACAGTACATTTGTGGGAGACTTTGTAGAGGAGGCAAAATAGGGCAGAAATTTTTTGTTTCAAAAAAGAGAGAAAGTGGCTGCTAGTGGAGCAATGGCATGTTGGCACTCCTGACTTCCAGTATGTTTTGGAATCAAATTCTTAATTTCAGGCACATAATTTATTAATACTTTGTTGCAAGCTCAGGAATAAAGCTATGACTACATAAGTTATTATGAATGATTGATACTACTCTGTTCAAGGATTGATACATCATTTGCAAATCTGACTAGCATCAGCCCTTGTTTCTTAATTTTCAGTCCTGCGCTCAGTTTACATCTGAAATAATGATCTAACTAATTACCAGAGAAGCCAAAAACAGGTCAAGTTAGAAGGACCTCACAGTGTCATTTAGCCCAGCCTTCTGCTCAAAGCAGTGTGAGCTGTAAGAGCAGAACAATTAATTCTTAGGACTTTGAAATAATACTATTTTGCTATCTTTTGCAGACTTTGTGTTATCTTTCTAAATAATAGGCTCTCCATTATATATTTTTTCACAGAATACTAAAGTTGGACCTTAAGGAGAGGTTACTTAGGAATCTTCATCAGAAACAGAACTTTTTTTACAGAGACCATCAGTAGTGTCCAGCTTTCCTCCAGCTATGAAAGTCATGCTGGCAATCTGGTGTTACATCCCAAATTTTACTTTTGGAAATGGTAACTCTCAATGTAGAAGAGGTTTCAGTCAGCTGTTTTTTGCAAGACCTTTCTTGTTGTTTGTCAAATGATGGTATAAAACTTCAGGGTTTATACAGTGTAAGGAGCAGTTTTTACTACTTTACTACCCTTTACTACAGTGGTCTGGAACAGAATACTCCTAATTTTTCATGTTTGCATCTTAAGATGCTATATATTGTACAATTTTTATAAATGTGCAACCCCTGAATTTTTTTCCTGCCCAGCTGCCCAATAGTTTGTTTCTCAGTTAATCATTTTATTTATGACATTGAATATTGACTTTTTTTTTTTTTTCTTCCCAGTGTGACAATGCAAAAGGACTCAAAGCCTTCTACGATGCAATAAAATATGGACCTAATCATCTGATGGTTTTTGGTGGTGTATGTGCAACAGTTACTTCTATCATTGCTGAATCTCTAAAGGGATGGAATTTGGTTCAGGTAAGGCATGGAATGGGATATATTCAAATATGACTATTTTGTATCTGTGGATCTTTTTTAATTTTTGGGAACTTAGGTTTCATGCTTCTCAAGCTTCACATTTTGTGTAATTTTTATGTCTCAGTTTTGAAGGCCAGTGAGCTTTTGTGTAAAGAAGAATAGTTATTTCTGTGTAGTACTAGATTATAAGGCTTGGCATTGTACTCAAAATGCTATCAGTATGGGGCAGCAGTCCTGTATCTCAGTAAGTGAATTAAACAAAATTAATGTATCTCAAAAAGCAACCTAAATGAAATCAAGTTCAGTCATGGTAGGTGGGGAAATCTAGGACTTTTCAAAAGATGAGACAACTCTTTGGGTCTCAAATTATTGTACTTCTGGGTATGTACTCAGTCTTTACTTGGTCATAATGCAATAATTCCTATTGACTTTAAAAGTGTTAGAAGTGCATAAATTGTCTGTAGTAATTGGGTTTGTGTCTTAGTATTTTACTCACAAAGCACATTTATTCCCAGCTGTTCTTTTGTCTGACTCTCAAAAAGGTAAAGTTTGTGGAAAGGTTCCCTCTGCCGAGGAATCAGCATTTATTAATACTAATCTTTAAAATGCAGATAATAACAGCATGATTTTCTTCATTTATTCAATCATGTCTAGTGTTAATTTTCATATTGATGGCTGTTCAGTTAGTCATCCAGATTGGCTTTCTGACGTGGAAATACCCTAGCTTTTGACTCAATATTCATATTGCCCAAATATGTTTGTTGTTTTTTTTTATTAAAATCCCCAAAATTATTCCATAGCAAAATATAAAGTAATATTATATAACAATTACCTGGGGTTACAGTTACAAACAGGCTTTTCTTTTCCACCTGGAATACTCACTGAGAGTAGCCCAGAAAGAACAAATGAGGCATAATTGAGTTTGTGAATAAGATGGTGATCAGAGCACAAATGGGAAAATCTTAGGAGGGTAATTATAATAGCTTGTTAACTGTGTTTGCAATGCTTGTCAAATCAGATCTTGTTTTCTTATGCTTCAGAATGTTTTTCTGATGTGAAAAACATCAGTTCTACTGTGGAAACAAAATAATAGTGTGTCTCTGGGGAAAATGGAGAAAGAACAGAAAGCCTGAAACTATCCTTTAACATTTTCTCTTAAAAATGACCTAGTTCATGACCTATAATGAAGTATGTGGCTGGGACTCTTAGGTGTTTGTGTTTTTTTTGTTTTTTTTTTTTTTTAATTTGTCACATGGGACTTCCAGATGATGTAGGATGTTTTAAATAACTAGATTTCATTGTGCTAAAACCTTTTTATTTGCAGTCAGGTTCAGCCTCATAGAATCTGAAAATCAATTTGTTCATGAAGGTGCTAAGTCTAGAAGGAAGGGTGATCATAAAGTTTTTAAATGCCTGAATTTGTCAATCTATGTGTTACAGAATGATATGAAACATTGCTACCGGAGAATATTTATTTCTTTGCATTTAACCACTATGGCTGTGACTATGTCTTAAACATTATCGATGATATTGGTGCATTAAGGGATTCTTTACTGCTTGGGCTTAGTATCCTGTGGCACTAGATAAATCCTTACATGACAAAACTGCACTTTGTGTCAGATTCTTCTGTATTGACTGACTGAATGACAAAGAAACACAAATAGCAGCATGGCTGGGAAGTGTGCTGAGACTTAGAGGATGGTATAGCAATAACAGTCTAAATACTGCCTGTGTGAAAGTATTATGTCATACGGTGGCAGGGATATGTGTATCTGCAGATCAGCAGCTGTAGCATGTGTAAGATAGTGGGAGTACAAATCTTTCGACTCCTTGGAATCCACTGTCATAAGTGTCTCTGATTAAAAGCATAACTTGAGTAGAAGGAAAAGATAGAAATCTGTAGTTCTCAGAAGTGGAGCAATAATACTCAGCCTGAGAAAATACAAGATTGCCCACCCTCAAAACTTGAAACTTCCCATCAAGGAAACACAGAAAACTCACATAAATAGTTACATGAAATTATGATGACGATGATGAAATTGTTTCATATTGCAGTCTAGATGAGGGAAAACAGCAGACATAAAAACTAACCTGACATTGTAGTACTGAATAGAGGATTTGCATTTGAATGTCTCCATCACTATGTCCTTGTGCCTGCAGTCATGAAAACAAAGCTCTTAACCCCCGCAGGAGCATTTGATTTGATTTACACAGGTGTCATGAGGTTGAGCTAAGTGATGACTGCCTTCCATGCAAGGAAAATGCAGAACGATACTGATAGCCCTGGGAAGAAAATAAGAATACAGAATATAACAACTGGAAAAATTACTTTCCTGGGCATATAGAGTATGAGGCTTGCTGACTGCAAAAAAACCTCAGAAACTTTTCTGAGAACCTTTTAGCCCTGAATTCCAAGTTTCTGGGTAGCTGCTTTTCCTCTGCCTGGGTGAATTTTTCTTCCTCTTCTCCTTTCTCTACAATAAAAAGATATCAAAACCAAACAATGAAATAAAAGGCCAAGAGTATAAATGTGTTGGAAATTACTATGTTGCGTTTTCTACTCAGGCAACTTACAGTAGTGATGGGGGAGGGAAAGGAAATAGATTTGTGCAAGGCAGCTTCAGTCTCTACTCTCCTTACCATATGCTGTTGATAATGATTGTTTTATTTAACTGTTTAAATCAGGTCACTGATAGCCTGCAACAAGGTCAGAAGACTATCAGAGATGGAAAAGAGTCTCAGTCTGAAGGTGACTTGCCATATTTCCATACCATATCAAAACACAGGGTACTTTTCCCTCTCCATCTTGACAAATTCTTACTTAGTTATGATCAACAACAGAAAGGAAGTTTGTGTTCTCAATTAGCTGTCTTCAACTGCTGGCTGATTTAATTATCTCTTACTGTAACAAAATTAATTATATTTTAATGGAGCATTTTATATCTGTGAAAATAGCAAGTTGTTTCAGTCTACAAAAATTTATGTAATCCTGAAGGACTTCCATTGAGGTAGGCTAGGTGACACAACTTGGAAAATAATTTTTTAACACACATTCTTAGTAAGACATACGCAGACACCCATTCCATAGACTCTCAAATGAAAAGCTTCTCAGTGGGTAATCTCTGTGGGCCAGCAGTCCTTACATTGTCGAGTGACAGCCCGGTTGAGCATGGGCTGGAGGGTGCATGTGCATCTTTGATCTCCAGTCTGTGGTGTGGAATCTGTTTGAACCCTTGGTGTTTTAGTTTAAAAGTGCCATTAATATTCTGTGCCTCTGACAGCGGACCTTAAAGGCGCAAAAGTATAATTCAGTTGCTGTGCTGTAGGGTGAATATTTCAGTGTCAAGTTCTTCCAGATTAATCTTATCCTTGTTCCCTGTCCATGTGTGTTCATGGCAATTAAACAAAGTTAAGAAGAATAACAAATAGTATCTACAGTATCTTGAAAAGGCAAGTTACATATTTTGATTCTGTACACTGAAACTTTTCTTCTAGTATCCAGGTAGTGCAAAACAGAGGAGATAGTCAGCAATTCAGTCTTTCTCTTCTATTTCAAGATTACAACTTTTTACATCTCCATGTGAATTTCTTACAGCTGCAAAAGCATCTAATTTATATAGATTACTGTTTCTCCTGTTTTCATTGTCATCTCTCACTTTTCCTAATTGCCATATTAACATAAACATTTAATCAGGAGGATGATTTTGACCACAATGGTCATCTCTCTGTCTGTGGAACTCCATTTTTGGAGATTCGTCTTTTTCTTTCATTGTGTCATTTGCGTTCTTGTACAACCTGCTTCATTTACAATTTTATTTAACTCTGGAAATAAGGCTCTGCCAGAAACAAAGTATAAATATTTGTGCTTCTTTGGAATATTCTCTCTTTCTGCATATTTTATGTAATCTAGTCATAACTGCGAGCTTCTAGGCAAGTAACTGCTTCAGGCAATCCAGTGATTAGATCATAATGACATTCAAAACTGACAAACCTTATTCTAGATTCAGCACTTCATGTTGGAAAGTTCTCTAACAAAATGATAGGCACCCTAATCACAGCATAATACTTTTGGGCCTATTCATATAGGAGAAGTTCATGTGTTAAAAAGGGAGGTCAGAAAGGGAAAACTCCTGTAGTTCTTCAGTTCATATAATTGAATGTTAGAGAGCCTACCTTGAGATTTGTTTTATTGTCCCAGAGATCTGTAGGTATTAAAGATCCCCTCTCTGAATTACTGAAAAGACTGCTGGTGGTCAAGAAAATCAGTTATGTTTCTATCTGAAACAAGGCCGGTCTGGTTGCGTTTCAGTTCCTCTTAATAATTTCTGACCACTGGCCAATTGCAACCGAATTTTAACAAAGGATTTCCCAAAGATTATTGTCTTCTATTCATTTCTGTGAAAATGAGCTGCTGAGGAGAGGGGTCCAAATGAATGAAAGAGAGACTGCAGCATAAGCACAGAGACCTTTGAGCCAACCAAGTGGTGTAGTGCTTTGTGTCCTGTGGCTGCTTATGGGGAAGGGACTGACTGCACTGAGGGGATTGTTAAAAAAGCAGCAGGAAAAAAAATTGAGAGGACACAGGTGAAGGGAGAAACCCAGAAGGATATGAAGTAGGAGCTGAGGTATGTGTTTGTAGAAGCCTATGACATCTATATCTGTAGGAAACCATGCTTCACTAGGTGTCTCTGTTACTGATCAAAATTCTTGTTAATACAGAATTTCATAGCTATATGCAGGTTATAAATAGTGGTTTTTAACACTGAAGTAATGCAGTTTATCACAGAGTTTTCTATAGTGGCCACTGAATCAAATTTTTCTAATTAATAGCTAAATTTTCTAAAGCCTTATACTTGTTACCTGGAGTTCTGACATAGACACATAAACGTTTGATAAAAAAATGTAATTTTTTTCTTGTTTTTTTAACGTTCCTTGTCCTGTTTGTTCCAGTACAGTGACTTTGTGCTACTTTTGCCTTCATTGCACAATTTTCATATATTATTAGTTTGATTAATTTTAGTTAAACTAGTCTTTGGCTAAGAAGATTAGCAACTTCTATCTATGTGATGCAGGCAGTCCCACTTGAACGTGTCTTTCTCCCACTGGAATATGACCCAATGCACCACAAAACTGAAGCATTTGGCTTCTTGGACCACAATTCACCACTGCAGGTTTTCTTCCCCCACTTTCTTTACTGGTTTTTCTCCTGGGATTGAAGGGATTTTATAGACTTACTGTGTTTGTGTTGTGCTTTTAATAGGCAAAGTGTATGAGGGAAAACAATTCTTGGAGTCTTATTATATAAGGTGCAAACCTGATGACATTCTGGTCCTGCTTTTGGGAGTTAGCTGAGCACATGAGGAACTTTTGCTCACTGCACTGTAGGAATGCCCGAGAGCTCCTGTACAGGAAGGAAACACAGTAGGTCTGACCTTCAGGCAGAATTTCATGTGAAGATACTCCTCATTTGAGAGAAGCTCTGCTGAATTTGGAGGGAGACAGACCTTTTAGTTCTGCTGATCCTCCCCTTGGTACAAGCTGCCAGCAGGAGCCCTGCTGTTATTAATGGCCCCTCCTGAGGCTCTGTGGTTGCTGCTGGAGGAGAATACGCATGGGGAGTTGAAACAGATCATCAGTGCCATACCTCCTAATTAAAGTGTGTGTCTCAGTGCGTGGACGGAAGCATATGTGCACAAGATAAAGTGCACTTGGAAGACTTGAAAGTAGTTGTATATTCACCTTTTAACTTAGAGAAATGAATGTGGAAATGCAGCACGGGAGACTGGGCTAGGGCAGAATAACTTTAGTGACAAAAGTTCTTTCACAGTGATTAAAAGCAGTGATCCTTATTCCCAGTGCATTATTTCGATTGTACCCCAGGGAAGACATTAGCATCACCTTGCTGTTAATGGCAGAAATTTGGTCCACGAAGTTTAAATTGAAAATTTCCAGGCCGAGGTATGGCAAGAAGTGCACATCCCAAATTTCTGATGTGCAGCAGTATTTAGTATGACCTTCTTTTCTTTACACCTTCTGCTTAAATGTGTGACATTGATTTCTGTGGCTTAACCTGTCTTTTCATCAGTTTGAAACTGGCTTCTATCCAGTATTTACTTTTCTTTAAATATGCTGTTCTTTTTCATATTGTTTGTCCTGGAGAAAACAGCAACATAAGGGATGAAAAAAGGTATTTCAATACAGTTCTAGAGTTAGGTCAAAGCAGTTGAAGATTGAAACCATGTATTTATTCTAACTATGATCTGCATGTTCTGTCAGAAAAAGAGCCCCACTTTTTAATTTTTTTTGTCTTAACTATTTGTAAATAATCATTCAATCACTTTTGTTTAGTGTTGCATCAATAATATGAAATGAATGTGAGTGATGTTCTAGGAACCATACACACACTGAAAAGGCAAGGGTGTTACTTTGCCATGCAGTATAACTTGTGTGTGGGAAAACACATTTGATTCTGAACAAATCACATATTCCCTCTCTGTGTACGTGTCCCATGAATCTGAATGGTCTCTTGAACAGAAGTAAAATGCATTAATAACCTCTAAACCCATGTGTAATAAACAAGCAGTGGTATTTTTTCTGAATACAAAGCCTTGTGTTTTCATGCTTACTCACATTATTGGTAAAGCATTTATAATATCCAGGCTAATTTATTACCAGAATAAATAATGTCTGTGTACTTGGATTTTTTTGTTTGTGTTTTTTGTTGTGTTCCCACCCCCCATAATTTTTATTCTGTCTCACTGCTTGTATTATTAGGGTTTTTTTCAGTTTGGTGGGGTTTTTTTTGTTTTGTGGTTTTTTTGGTTGGTTGGTTTTGGTTTTTTTGTTTGTTTGTTTGTTTTCCCCATTTTGTCAATTTCTATGAAAGAAGATTGAAGTCTCTTCTCACCTGGCTTTTGCAGCCCCTCAGCTAGGATAGATTTGCCAGGCACAATCTTACTCACCAAAATTTTCAGCATTGGACCTTGCAGCTATTGCTGCAGCTTCCCTCCACTGCTACAAAGCTACCCCTTCATGTCCCCTCAAGCTCATTTATTGCTTTTTGTTGCTGCATTTCTGGAGTTGGTTTTGGGAGGGGAGGTAGATTGACAACTTCAGTTGCCACCTCTTCCTTTCCTTCTCTTCCCTGTCCTGATAAGATAGACAGACTTAAGTTTTGCTTTTTTGTAAAATGACTTGTTCAGCATCTTTGCTATGCTGAATAAGGATGACTGTGATATAAACTAATTTCTTTTTCAGATTTGAGATTATTTTTATGGCACTTTTTTTAGTACCTTGTCAGATGTCTGGAGTTTTTATGTTGTAACCCACTAGGCAGTAGTGCTTCTAAATTTCATTCTAGCCTATAGCTGATCATCATGTCTTCACTTGACATTCTCTGGGATTTGTGGGGATACAACTGTGTGAACTAATGCCCCATTAATGATAATATTTGATTCATTCACAATTGTGCCAGCCCAAAAAGTCACCTTTGGATTTATTAATCCCATTGCTTTCATTACTCTGTGACCCACAAACTTGTCTGGACATCTCCCATTGTTTAGTGGGAGTATTTTTATCGTTTCTCAGCACTTGCAGCACTTCATTTTCCCTTGTGCCTGACTTTCTGCAAACCTTGTTTTTACGTCTTTAATTTGAAAGCTTGCTCAGGGAAATCGGGTGCTAATTGGTTCCCCATCTGTATATGATTTTTCTGCTCCAGAAGTTATATTGATTGAAGCTATCTTATTTCACTGAAGATTATCACTTTTTGGTTATTTTTGGCAATCATTATTAATTTATTCCAAAATGTTCAGACTATAGTATTGTATTTCTCTGACTATTGCAACATTTAAAATATTCCAGAAAGTTGGTTTCAAGCTTCTTTTACCATCAGTTTCCCAAATGCGGTCCTTATGATTATTTTAATTATACCTATTACTTCTTCAAAGCTGGAATTGATTATTTTGGTATGATGTTTGTCGGAGTGACTACTTTAATTTGTTTCTGAAAGGTAGAGTTGAGTGTGTTCTACAAGATGAGCTTGCTGTCCTGTTCGTCAGCCTCCTTGGAAAGCCTTTGGGGTTGCTTTCTCTCCAATCCCTTTAGCCAGCCTGGCTTGAGCAGCTTTATATGGAGTGGCACCCTCTGCCATAGCTATAGCTGTCCCTGGAATCCACATACCTAACCACAGTAAAAGGCAAATACAACAACATCAAAATTTATATGATAAACTTTGTTGCTTCATGCTACTACTCCCACAGCCTTAAATTCACTTCTTCATTTCATTCACTCTTATTTGAATGTTTTCCTTCATGACACTGTTCTATTACAAAAGAAGGAAAACATTTCCTGTGGTAAATTAACCTGCTTTCTCCTGAATGCTGTTTGGCATCAGTTACTTAATTCCTTTTTTTGAGGAATAGCATAATTCATGCAAATTCAGCAGCAGCAGCTCCCAGACATAAACTGAAGAACAAACTCATACACCAAGCACTTGGATAAAGAAAAAACATCTCTACATAACTTTGAAAATGAAATAAAATATTTATTGGCCTAGAAAAAGGTTAATTGTGTTCCATTGAAGAAATAACACAGTGCTGATATGTTTATAGAAAAGGAAGCACTAAAGTACATGTCCTCATATAATAGACACTGTTCTAAGGGCATGATTCTCAAGTGCGCTGTGGTTTTCTTGGTATATAATTCATCTAGCATTGAAACCTGTATGACATCTGTTTTAATTTTGTGTATTCTTAGCACATGATACCTTTAGAACAGTTCCTAGGGACTTGTAGATCTTGCTACATGTTTTCTCCAGGAATCAGTTAAGTTTTAACACAAGTGAAGAAAAAAAAGGCAAATTGAACAAGATATAGTTACGTTTTAGTTAAACAGGAAATTACTTGGAAACACATTTATTTCCTTTAGCCTTGATTATCACATATAGCAAACCCAGAATTTCAGTGTCAGAGAAAATAGATATGATCAGCATAGCTTAAGAACCTCCAGACTCTGTTGGAAAACCACTAATAAATGCATACAAAATTGCAGCTGAAACAATTTGCATTTGGAGTAAGAAGCTTTTTTTGGCCCTAGGATTACACTGAGAAGAGGAACGTATTTCACAGCTCTTAAGCATTGATTTTATTTCCCTTTCCTTCTTGTTGCATTTAAAAACCTTACAGCTATAGAAACCTTAAGTAACTGAGGGTAAACTTATTTTTGTACTGAAAATAGTTCCACAATTGTACCTTTCCAGTCTTTCAGAATGTCTTCTTGGCTCTCTGTGTTTTACTTCTAAACTGTAGCTGCAAATTCCCATTTACTTTGATTTTTTTTTTTTTTTTTTGTCTTGCCCTGGTTTCATCCATTTTTAGGAGATGAGTAGCTTGAAATTTCTGAACACTATATTAAGCTATGACACATTCTGCTCCTAATTCTCATGAGTAAAGGAAAGCATTTCCCCAGTGAAATGTAGTCCTCATCTTTCCTTATTTTGCAGAAGTCCATTTGACTTTATTATCTGACAGACAGCCTATCTCAAGCTTATTAATAAACTGCAGCAGGATTGGCAGTATAATCGCTATGAGCTTTGTATATGCTATTGTACAAACTAAGCTAGGGAACTTCTATGATTGTTTGTAATTAAGCTACTGTGAGGGCACAATATGTATCAGGATGTCAGTTTGCTTTTTGAAAATAAAAATATTAATGGCACTGCTTCTGAAAGGTTTGTTAAAGTCCTTTATTGCTCATTCAGATAAGGGAATAAGAATGCATGTGATTGTGGGCTGACAGGTTTGCAGCAGTCTAAAGTATTCCTTAAATGCTCAGGAGCTACAACTTTGTATTAATTATTAAACAGTGTCATCTTGACATAAATAGAGAGTTAATTTTTTCTATAAAAAAGAGCGAGAAAGTTCTTCAGCATAACCCTTTTGAAAATAAAAACTTGTTAAAAGAGTGATGACAGTCTAAAAGTCTGAAATAGTCTACAATTGCAAATCAAGGGCTGAATGCTTCTTTGCATTTGTCCAGTAGTGGTCATGAAGATAACTGGGGGCTGGAACACCTCTCTGATGATGACGGGCTCAGAGAGCTGAGGTTCTTCAGCATGGAAAAGGGAAGGCTCTGGGGTAAACTTGTAACATCCTTCCAGTACCTGAAGGGAGTCTACAAGAAAGCTGGAGAGGGACTTTTTACAGAGAGATACAGGACAAGTGATAAGGGCTAACTGAAAGAGATGGATTTAGATTGATTATTAAGAATAAATTCTTTACTATGAAGGCAGTGAGGCACTTGAATATGCTGCCCAGAGATGCTATAGATGTCACATCCCTGGAAGTGTTTAAGGCCAGGTTGGATGGGGCTCTGAGCGACCTGGTCTCATGAAAGATGTCCCCGCTCATGGCAGAGGGGTTTGGAACTAGTTGACCTTTAAGGTCCCTTTCAACCCAAACCATTCTATGATTTCAAACAAGCTGCCAAACTGAATCCACTGTTCTGTCTGGCAGTATCTGTAACTGCAAGGAAAGGATCCCTTCAGGGAAAGTGGCATAGCCATGCATCCTTTCTAATATTGGGGCTTTTCACTATAGAGACATACTCGTGCTAAAACTATAGTTTTCCTCATGTCTCTCATTTAATTTAAACAACCAATCCAAAGATTTGTTTAGGAAGCAAATTTTAACTGTTTTATTTTTGAAGGCTCTAATTGCTACTGAGAAAAGCAAAGTGGATGAGCAAGCAATAGAGCTGATCTGTATTATGTTTAGCTCTTATTAACAATATGAAAATTAAATAATAAAGTTGTGTACCTACCTGTATACACACAGACACATCTATTTAGAATTCTCTCAAATTGTCTTCAGTCTTTTTTATGGTGCAGCCTGTTGCTGACGGGGCACCAGCATGTTTCAGATAAAGGTAGTTGCATTCTCTTACATTGCATCAGATTTAATTCTCATTCATCAATGTGGTTGACATAGATAAGTGGATGCTACATAAGCAGCCTGCATGGGAATTTTCTTCCTCTGACTTTGCTCTTCAATTGTTTTTTCTTTTCCCATCACCTATTTTACAGTATTCTGCTTGCTTGTGAGAAGTTTAAAATTAATCTGATTTGTAAATTTGAAAGTGAAGGAAGGACCAAATCCAATAGTTTACTCTTACAGAAAAATCCCATGTGTTTTTTGTAGATCTTGCTACAGGAGGTCATAATTACAGATCAGAGACTGTAATCAGGCCATCCTGCAAGAAATGTGACTATAGAGACAGAAGTTTAAGAAACTATTTTTACCTAGCAAATTTCAGTCTTCAAATTCTCATGTTTTAGCTATAAAAATTCGGTAATCTTGCAGTTGTCAAATCTGATCATGCTTAAAGATGTTAATGTTGATAAATGAGTTCTTTGGTCACAAAACTTTTCACACTGACAATTCAATGTGATTTTGTCCTTGTTTTTGGAAGTTTGTCTGACAATGGTAAAATCCCATTCTTCCTAGGACAGGATGAATTCCTGTCCTCTCAAGCTAAAATCCTTGGGAAAAGTGAGAAAATGAAGATGGTTTTTCTTTTTCCTGTGTTAAAGCAAAAGGCAGAAAGGCATAACTATGGAGCTCTGAGTTTCACTGCCTGACAATTCACCTTTATTGATCAAGATCTCAAGCTACTGCTTTTGCAATTGTGACTATCATAGAGTCACCATACACATAGACTGTACGTGACATTGCAGAAGGCATAGCCTCAATTTCAACATAAATCTTCCCTCATTACGAATGTGCTTTCACTGGTTTGACTTGTCTCTCATTCACTGTCCAATGGTTAGACCACAATAAGAGATGTAGGCTTCTGCAACTTACTTTGCCGTAAAAAAAAGTTACATAGGTGTTTTTGTTTGTTTGGTTGGTTTGGTTTTGTTTGGGGTTTTTGTTTGTTTTTTAGTTAAATCTTTGAAACAAAAGACAACAAAACTGAACAATCATCTTTGTACTTTGCTCTTTCTGTTAGCCTCATTCTTAACTTTTCTCTTTCCTATTGCCAAAAGCAGTGCTAGGAGGGCTTAAAGGCATTGCATTGCCAATTAGTCATGGCTTGCACAATACTCATTTGAACAGCAGGCATTTATTTTTATGTCCAGAAGTCCACATTTATTACTGCAGATGAACAAACAGGGGGTAGTTTCATAGTTAGTTCAGTGGTCTAACTGGTTATGTGAATGAGGAAAATGAAACTTTGAATGTGGTTGCCCAGTATTCCACTGTTTTACAAGCAGGTTATTGTAGTATTATAATCACCTTGGAAAGACAGCTTGTGTCTCCAGTCACAAATGAATTCACACAGAATATGACATTCTTAGCATAGTTGTAAAGGGGAGAGATCACTGTGCAATAAATCTAAGAATTAATGTTTACTAAGAATAAGTGATTGAGAGTGTTACTTTTGAAGTCTTAGCTGCCTGTTCAGAGACTACATAAATCTTACCTGAATGTTTTCCCCAAAAGCTGAATTTAGAAGATGTATGCTTCCAGAAAGCAAACTTCACCCTCAAGCGTAACGTTATTGCCTCAGATCCCTAGATGAATAATGGAATGTGCAGCACTTGAATTCTATAGAGCTTCAGACTTGTCCATGTATGAAATGAATTTTGGTAACCCCACAATATGAGGACACGTCGAGGCCCATCTCTCATAAACTTGCTGTCAGACTTTGCCTCTGTGATCCTGCACTGCTTTAGAGTGTCAATGACTCTCATTCTGCATCTCTTGGTAGTCAGTCACAAAGACCTCCATGGCATGCTTGGTTCTCTTGGGAGGGGTCCTATCCTGGCTGGTACTCTTAAGTTTGCCATGAGTTTTGACTGCAATTTATACAGTCATTATGGAAAAAAAATAAATCAGAAGCAGAACCAAAACAAATGTCACTTTCTTGAATTGTCATCAAGATTATTGTGGCCAATATCACTGTTTCTGGTTTTGTACCTCCTTTTGCTTTTGGCCTTTGAGGGAGGCAATTCTGTCTTGCCACAAAACATCAAAGGTGCAGTGAACTGTCTCAAATGGTCATAGCTCAGTGCTTACCCTCATGAAATTAATTCTTAGAGATTGGAAGTGGTGCTTTCTTGGCTTCTTGTTTAGTGATACAAGCACAAGCTCTGTGTGAGTATCTGGGTCACTGAAGAAAAGAGATGGATTTTTACTTCTCTTCGGGTGCTCTAAACAGTATTTGTATGGAATAGTAAGCATTTCAAATTTACCTGCAAACTGAAGAGTGAAAAAGGATGAAATATATACATTTTCAGAGCACGCTTTGGCCCACGGAGTATGGAGTTACAAAACCTGCTGCTTAAGCTGTGCCGAGGGTGGGATTTCAGTTGCACTCCTCTGCTTGGAATGGCTCATTGCTCTAGCTCTAACCACCCCCATGCTCAGCATGTCTGATGCGTTTGAATTGTGTCCTGAGGCACTTAACTCTCTCTGTGTGCTGTACGCTGAGCTTAAGAGCCTAACTTTGTATTACGTTACCCTGAAAAGGCACTGATGTTCTCAGAGCATGTGTGTTTGCCAGGTATTTCTGGAACCATATCTGTCTTTCATCACACTGCAATGCTCACTATGTTTAATCGCCATATATAAAACTGCAGTTCTAATTTTAACATCACAATTGGCTTCTGTGGAAATGGATATAATGAACAAAATGTAAAGTTATTAGCCAAATCCTTTTCCCTACTCTGCAATCTAATTGTCATCTGGAGAAATCTCTTTGAAGTTGTTATATCGACTTTATGGGCTCAGTACAGAGAAGTTGTATGCCTCTACTGAGGTTTTAAGCCACTGTTAGACACTGAAGATCAACACACTGATTGAAAAAAAAATAAATTTCTTCACGTATGAGGCAGCTCCCTTTTAGTCTCAGATGGCTTCAGGTGTTGGATATGTATGAATTTGCTTCTGTCCATTCTATTTAGCCTAGCTCTAGTCAATGCATGTTTTTGTCACTTAGTTGCAGAAACAGGCCTTAACCAAATACACCGTTTTCCTTTCAAGATACTTCCAGCAGATATGATAGTAAAGAATATGCTGGTATTTGACTATTAAAGCAAACCAGTCAGAACAGCTGCCCAGAAATCTGAAGTTTTATAGTTCTCCCCTAGGACAGTTAAAATCACATCTCAGAAGCATAACCAGTAGGCTACAGAGTCAGTGTCCCTCCTGTGTTCTGTTTTTCTGGTCACATAGTCCTTTTAATACTTTTCTGTTCTGTGAGGCACCACTGACTTGAAGCAGGAGAAGGCCACACAGATCAGATTAGCACCCTGAGCTTTGGGTAATGATAAGAACAGTACCCCATCTATGGTTCCTGTCTCTGGACAAGACTTACACTAAAATATGAGTGCTCCTACATTCTGGCAGCCAATATATCCAGGTAAAAATAATGAACTACAGACAGCTGCTTTGGCAGAACATGTATCAGTGTTCTTCTTCAGTCTGTGGTCTGCATGGATAGGTGTAGGGATCTACTACCTGAACTCATATGCCTGATCTATGCAAAGCAAGGGATTTGGCACTCACCATTACCCTTGGCATTCCTGTCAGCTAAATATGTAATTTTAGTATATAACTTGTTTTAAGCTGTGTTTTTGCACCACCGTAGTTTCCAGTTCATCTTATAAAGAAGCTGGGTGTGCACAGAGTCCAGAGTCCTCTTCTGGGACCCAGCTCCCGCAAGTTGTGTTCTAGAGTATTTAACTTGTAGCTACTGGGATACTTAATTTGATCCATAATTGAGTTTGTATTCACTATGCTACCTGAAGTTACCTTGTACATAAACATACAGTGAGTACGGAACCAGAGAAGAGCTTGTTTATTAATTGTAGCTAAGGGGTCATTTTCAAACATTCTAGATATGTACAGGAGAACAATCCATCTCTGTTTTCATGAAGATATTGCTTAAACAGTATGTGACTGATCTTGTCAGCTTTAATTTTTATGAAATTTAGAAAGTGGCATTTGGTATGTCTGAACTTATGTCCATGTAGAACACTGTCAGTTCCTTGGAGTCAGTTCAGGATACAGCACTCAAAGTATCCTTCTTAGAGGAACCAGTGACTGGAATGGGGTTTTTATACAGTATGAGAAACCTTCAGTTCTTCTGTAATCTGTTGGATAACTTTCAAAAAGTCCTAAAGGGGAAAGAATATTATATAATTTAGATACTGATTATGATCAATTTTCAGAATTCCAAAGCAACTCTTTTCCAGAACAGACTCCAGAAGAATCACTCTAGTGATTCCTAACCACATTAACACTTAGATCACAACATTCCTTATTTTACAAAAAATTGAGCCTAAGAGAGTCACTACATAATATATGACAGAACCCAAGAGGTACCAAAAATTGTAATCTTTTATCTCTTTTGAGACTGTACACCATCAAGAAATATATGCTCTAATATTTTAAAACACAAACTTTAATAAAACTTATTTTAATGTTTTCTAAGCTTTCTTCCAGAAAACTAAGAGACTAAACATAATTATGAACCTCCAGATTTTTTCTCTATGGCAGTATCTCTAATTTGATCATAACAAGTATAAAATTCTGCACTATGAAAGTATGATAGAACATGTAGATCAGAGCTACTAATATTGAAGTTTTTTATTAGATTTAATTGTTCAAAATTTAAACCTAATATCTGGAGGTATTTATAAATATAATTATAAAAAGTCTGTATTTTTATTACTTTATATGACTTTTTCTTGGATGATGATGTAAATTCTTAATAATTTTCTGCAGAAACCAGTTTTGAAATGTTCTGCTCTCAGGGAGACATACCTTAGTACTGAGGTTGGACATTACAAACATTACGCATTGATGCCTTATCTCTATGCCACCCTAAGTTTAATTTTTCTTTCTTGAAATATCTTGAAATATCTGGAACCATAAAAATGTGGATGTCTGCCATATGAAGAGAGGCTGAGAGAGTTGGGACTGTTTATCCTGGAGAATAGAAGATTTTGTATAAATATCTAATGGGGGAAGTGAAGAAGGCTGAGCCTGACTCTTCTCAGTGCTGCCCATTGAAAGGACAGGAGGAAATAAGCACAGATTAAAATGCAAGAGAGCCCATGCCATTGTAGGGGTAATCAAACCTAGAGGAATTGTGAGAAATCCATTCCTGAAGATATACACAAATGTAGCTGGATAGGGTCTTGAGCAACCTGAATGATTAGACCTTGTTTTGAGGAGGGAGATTGGACTAGACAGTGTCTCAAGTTGCCTTCCTACATCACCTATTCTGTGATTTTTTGAATGTAGCCCACAGTCTTTATTTTGATTTTTTTTTTTTTACTGTAGACTAAAAAAATTGAAGAAATAGCAGTGAAATTCCACTGATAGGCTGAAATCACTACAGATTCCCTTATCAACTAAAAATGATGAGCAGATTTTATGTTAATCCTGTTTAATTCAGTAATGCATTTATTGTTACTGTTTTGTTTTGTGTAGGTTTTTGGGTTTTTTTGTTTTGTTTTGTTTTTTTTTCCTCCCCCCAAATCCTTCTTCAGGCTTTAAAAGCAATAACAATGAAATGGAGCTCTATACCTTCAGCATATCAAATTGAATATGACTTCATGCATAAATATACATTTCTAAAAACCCAAAGATCTTAATAACACAAATGGTTTGGCCATCCTTAGAGCAGGAATTTGGACTATTTATTTTTCTATGATGCTGTGGTTCTGAGATTTCTGAACTGTGGTGGTTCCTATTAGGTTTAAAAGGCAAAAGGTGGTTTATCTCTTACATATTATAATTCTCAAAGTGTTATCCTTCTTGGAAATTGCCAGTGTATCAAAACTGTTAATTCCAGCTTCATGTACTTCCAGATAATACCATAGTCTTTGCAGGGTTATCTGTCTTGCCATAGTTAGTAAAGTGTTAAAGTTACTGTTCTGAAAGCAAAGTTTTTTGGCCTCTTTGTAATTTACTAAACAACCTTAACAATCAAAAAATATAACAGCCAGTAAAATTTAAAAGATATTTCAAAGAATCTTGTCAAACCAAAAAGTCAGTAAGCAGGCAGAAATGTACAGTAGTAGTGTATTGAAACAGTGGCTCCTTTCTGTCCTGAGCAGAGACTGAATAAATTGTATGGCTTCTTCCTCACTGAGGCAAGGATGGAAACTCAGGGTGAGACAGGCTGATGAAGATGGTCACAAGATCACTGCACTGAAAATTAAAAAAAAGAATATAGGGAAAAGAGAAAGCATACCTATTTTAATGCAAAATGGTATTTTGCATAGTTGGTTAAATGGTCAATACAGTCCTTATTTGGGTGCATTCCAGTTTTAAATGAAAATAACTGTAATTCCTCATATATAAATAAATTCAATCTTTTATATTACTGAATTCTACTGGAAAGATTGACATGATTGGAGTGTTAAATTCAACAGTCACAGCCTCTTTAAGTTAGATTAAATGGGCGAAACTCAAGAGGGAGGACTCAAAAATAGCATTTCTTGTGGTGATGTCAGTGACATCTTGAAAGAAAATGAATATTTAAGGAATTAGTTTCAGATTAGGGGATTATGAAGCATGTAATCAGTGTGAAGTTACTACCTGATATTTTCAGAAGACCAGTAGATCATGGTAGAAAATAAGATGATGGATTCCAGAGGTTTCAGAGAAGAACTATGCAAATAGCTAATATGCAGTAAAGCAGTTGTCTTATAATGAGAGATTCTAAGGATTATGTTCAAACCCTCAGACATATGATGGTGAAATTTTGTCATCTGAACGATATAAAAACTGAAGTGTTATTTATACTAAGAAAACGTGGAAATTGCCTTTTGCAAAAAAACCAGAAAGACTTCATCAGATAATGGAGAAAACTACTTATTGTCTTAAATTGAGGAAAAAGTTCTAGAAGGTAGCTCATTGTACACAAGATAAAGTAATTGGGGGAAATAAAAAAAAAGAAGAGGAAGAAATCCCCATAACTGAAGAAGTTCTTTGCTCAGATGTTTTAATAACTTGGTAGAATTTTTTTTTATCAGAACACAATGAAAAATTGTAATGAATTTGTCCTCATTTTTGAGTAGAGTCTAGAGGTAGGAAAATGTCTTATATTTGCCTTTTTCAACAAACAAGATTTTCCATTTTCAAGTGGAAAATGTGTTCATATGAAGATGTTTTCTGGGGAAAGATAGGCAGGGAATATTATTCCTAATCCCATTAGTTTCTGAGGAGATGAAGGAATGATATAAATTTGTTTTTGACATTGTTCTTAAATTTAAAAAAAAACAAACCAACCAACCAAACCAAACTTATTAAATGCTTGAACACCAGTTCCTTAAATCACATAAAAAGGTATTACCATCATTAGTCATTTTTCAGCTTTTGTATTGTGAAGGAAAGCTTGCCTCTATGCCCCAAGGCATCAGACACATAACAGGTTCTTCTGCACGGTGAAGACATGTACGACCCAGCTTCCACAAGGAAGAATCATAGAATCATAGCATCATAGAATGGCCTTGGTTGGAAGGGACTTTAAAGATCAATGAGTTCCAACCCCCCTGCCATGGACAGGGACATCCCTCACTAGGCCCAGGTGGTTAGAGCTTCATCCAACCTGACCTTGAACACTTCCAGGGATGGAGCATCTCAGCTTTTCTGGGTAACCTGTTCAGGTGTTTCACCACCCTCATAGAAAAGAACTTTTTTTGTTTCATCTAATCTGAACTTACTCTGTTTCAGTTTGACGCCATTCCCCCTTGTCCTATCACTATGTGATCTTGTAAAAAGTCTTTATCTCTCTTGTAGGCTCCCTTCATGTACTGGCAGGCTGCAATTTCATTGTCACCCTGAAGCCTTTTCTTTTCCAGGCTGAGCAATCTCAATTCTCTTAACCCTTTCTCATGGGAGAGGTGCTCCATCCCTCTAATCATTTTGGTGGCCCTCCTCTGAACTTGATCCAACAGATCTATGTCATACCTGTACTAGAGACTTCAGAGCTGGATGTAATACCCAAAGTGGGGTCTTGTGAGAGTGGAGTAGAGGGGCAAATCAACTCCATTGAACTACTGAAGGACCAAGAGCCATGTGTGCTCTGGTAACACAACTAACTCTTCTTGCTCTAGAAATTGTTGCTTACCCACAGGACCAGTTTCGTGTGAATCTGTATGATGTGATGGACACTGTGTCCTCAGCAGCAACTGTTTGGCCAGGCAGATCAGCTCTTCTTTCTTTGCACTGGTTACTTTGCACAGCCTGGGAGAACTGCAAGCACACAGCAGATCCTTGTTCCCTTTCTGTGACCTGAGCAGCATAAACTAACTGAGGA
The DNA here is from genome assembly GCA_013399695.1 of Formicarius rufipectus. Lineage (NCBI taxonomy): Eukaryota > Metazoa > Chordata > Aves > Passeriformes > Formicariidae > Formicarius > Formicarius rufipectus. The sequence goes on along the minus strand of VXAU01005095.1, from coordinate 831,678 downwards.
GGAGAGGATGATTCCTTCTCCATCATCTGTGCATGGTAAATATTGTCCCTGTGCAGTTGTTGGGTTTCTGAGATTTTTGTTCCTGCTTCTTTAGAAGCCCAAAAAGTCCTCTTACAAACAGAATCCTAAATATTCAGAGCTCAGACCATACGGATGGAGTTATCACACAGAGTGTATCCCATTGTGTACCCAAGGCTTTCCGCATTCTAACTCTGGGCCTATCTTTTATTGAAACTGTTGTTTTCTAGAAGTTGAAAATAGTTTATCTGCAGAGTCCAAGATTTTCAGGTCATAAGCAACAAGTACAGCATTTAGTTTGACATCCAATTAAAACTCAGGCCAAAATTTTTCATTCACTGTGCCTCTTTGTACGTCTGGTAATTTATGGCTGAGCTAGACTGAATCTTTATAAAAGATATCCATTTTTTATTTAAAATGTCCTACGGAGAATCCAGCATACCCTTAAGTGAGGTGTTCTATTGATTAATTGCACTCACTCTGAAAATTATTTCCAGTCAGGCTTTGCTTAGCTTCAGTCTCCAGTCATTTGTCTTTGTGCCTTTGTCTGTCAAGCAGCTGCTTGCCACTGAAAAATCTTTTAATACACAGGTACTTACAAATTGAGACTTTGCTGCCATTGGGAAAATAGATACACATTTTGAAAATCCTTTAAAGGAAAAGAAATCACAGTTTAAAACATTTATTTGTTTTCAATTCTTTCCAATTTCAAGGGAAAAACAGTTTCTTTCTATATAGTATAGTTATACTGAACTTTAAAAAGATGGAGAGAGATTTTTTACCAAACCATGGCTATGAGTTGAAATGGAGAAAGCCTGGAATAGCATTCATTTTTGTTACCTCAGAGATGTCATCATTTTCAGCATGGTTATTTTAAACTTTTTAAAAATCAGTTTTGGCTCAGAAAGTTCTTGCTATTATAGTTGCTACCAAAAAAAGTTCTTCCCTCCCCCCACTCCCACACCAAAGTGATAAAATGAGAAAAACCTAAAGGGAAGTGCAGAAATGGTGGAGCCAAGTTTTCCAGCCTAAGGTGTACAATGGTAGGACAAAAGGCAATGAACATCAGTTGCAATATGGTTAGATATAAAGAATATATTTTTTTTTACCACAATCAGAAACTGGACTGGGTTCCACAGAAGTTTTTGAATCTGTGTGCATAGTGATGTTCAGGATTTGACTGTACACAGCCTTGAGCTACCTCACCTGGAAGACCCTGCTGAAAGCAGGGAGTTGACCACTTTAGTCTTCAGGGGTCCCTTCTGTCCTGAATTCTGAGATAACACCATAAATAGGGCTACATGAGTGTTTCAGCCTTTCTGTCCTTGATTGAGGCTGACAAGGGCTCCCTCTACCTGCTTGAGAAATTGTATGAAGCTTGCTGAAAAGAAGTGTCTTTGAAATTTGGAGAACAACCTCACAATCGTACGGTCAGACCAACTGAGCTTCATTTCCTTAAACAAGAAGGTCCAAAGCAGATAGCAGGTCCCCTGTTTGCCATATCACCTATGCACATGCAGCATGAGAAACTGTGCTTTATTAAACTGGTAATCTGGGTTGGCAGCTTTGTTGATGTCCAATAGTAAACGACCCATGTTCGATACTGCTGACTACTAGATCTCAATTTCACAACTTTATCTTTTGACAATCAGTCACATTTGGGTAGATCGTGATGCCTAAAAGGAATTAAAACTGTTTCTGGTAATAAGTAAATTGAGGCATTTGCATTTATTGACAATTAGACAGAAAGACACCAACAATCAAGAAACAGAACTCAGTTTTATTCACAAGTTTGTCTCACAGTTCTCCAACCATTGCAAAATACGTCCTCTATTAGACAAGTGAATGTGCTAGCAATGCAAATGAATGGCTAAGAGTAAAATTAATCTCTCATTCTAGCACAGTGTATTGTGACACAAATTTTAAATAAGTATTGCTCTATTACCCAATTCTTCCTTTTAATGAAAAAAGGGATGTATTTATCTTTGTAATTTTTCTATAAATAAACCATGAAGTCTGGAAATTTTTAAGTTAGGGAAGCCGCTGTCAGCATTCAAATTCAAAGTTGTCTCAAAGATTATACTCTTTGATATGCATCTGATAAAAATAAACTTGTTATGTAAGGTATTGATTCAGCAAAGTGATTACATGCTTAACTTTTTAGAGACTTAAGTGAACCTAGTAGTATTCAGTAAGTACACATATGTGAGTTTAAAATTATTGAATGTCAAGAGTCATTGTCATCATTAGGAACATAAATGCATTTCATCTCTACTGTTCATTAACAATATGTGTGGTGGATTGGCTGCTTGGATTGATTGTTTGTTTTAGCATGGTCAAATATTTTGGTAATTGTGGACCTACAGTAAACTCATTTTTATGAGTTTTCAACTCACTGTTCACAGTGGGGGTCATACAGTCATGGTATTTGATCAAATATGGTTACTAAAAAACCAAGCACAGTTCAACTCTATTAATTCCATGACCTCTTTTCATTTCTATTCTCTGTCCATGTACATTTATGATTCTGTGTTTCAGTTAGTGATTGCTAAACCTCTCCTTTTGCTTCCTCTGTTTTCCCCATAATCTTCTCAAGTTCACTGTGACTAAAACTAAGATGGTATTTATATCTCTTTGCCTTTGACATTATTACTATATTTAACATCCTTCTTCTGCACAATATTTGCTTATTTGTATGTGGAAGCAAAACAGTGGTGATTTTCCTATTGAGACTTTCATATTGTTTTGTAGTAGTCCAAATTGAAAAACATATAAAAACCCCAAAATACCTATCAATTTCTGATGTGTTTTCCATATGATGGAGGGATATGTGGGGTTTTTTCCTATTTTTTCATGTTTGTTTTTTATTGTTGTGGTGGGGTTTTTATTTGCTTTTGGGGTTTTGTTTAGTTTTGTTTGATTTGTCTGAATCTGCTTGCGGCATCATAAAATGAGAAGCCATCATAAAATGTTGGTTATACACAATTCTGTGTATGTGGACAGGAAGGAAGTTTTGGTGTTTTTTTGTTTGTTTGTTTTGTTTTTTTCATAGAATGATCTTCCAGTGCTTTGTCTAAGAATTGCTTTGATTTGAATGATATTTGCTCATGGATAAATTGGTCAGGAGTATGTTAATGCACACGTGTGATTTGAAGACCTTTCAAGAAATTTATGGAGTTTTTAATACAGGTATTTTGAAATGCATCTGAAGTAATTTGTATTCTGCTGCGCAACATCATCAATTCTCTGATAGCAATTTCTGTATTTTGCAGTAGCAACCATTAAATTCCATGGCAATATCAATTTATTTTATTGCTAAGTAATACACTTCTTTTTCCTTACTTATGCACTTGCAAAGAGACAAAATATGGCTCATAGATTAAAATAATAAATTTCATGTTGGATTAATATTTTCAGCAAATGCTTTCACGTGCTCTCCAAGCACACACAATACCTGACTGAACCTGCTTTTCCCTATGTACCAGAGGAGAAACTAAGCTTGAAGACTGTCAGAGCAGATTTTCTTCACCATTTTGATAAGCCTGTAATGCTACTCTGTTCATTAAGTAGTTTAAAGTGTGTAGTGCTACATACAGTATAAGAATCTCTGTGGAACAGAGAGCTTAAGCTGTGTGACTGACCCTATTGGCCAATGTTTCCGGATCTTCCTCTTCCCTCTGCAAGCCTAACTCTAGTTTGCTTCCTATCTTTTTGAACCATGCATTGTAATCTAGTTGAAGTGCTCAATGGGAAAATCTTCCAAGAGTCAGCTGAAAACAGGAGTGGCTGATTGCTTTCTCTATATTAATTAGGAAGAAAACACCCATTGTTTTAGTTTACACAACTTTTTTCATATATGTATTTTGAAAATAAGATTTGTCCTCAGCAGAACAGTTATGCTCTGGACCTATCTCTTACCAAGGGCAGTCAGACCTGTAATAGCCAGGGACTAGATCCTGACTTTGAGAGGTTCCAGCCAGTCTACATTCCAGTTAAATAGTGAAATCAAAAATCAGATCTCAAGATAATAAAAATGGAAAAAGACAAGAAGAAAAAGGCACCTCTCAAAGCTGTCATTTTGAAATATTTATGCAGAGCACATATATCAATTTGTGCTACAAATTTAGTCTCTTCATTGCTATTTAGCTTCCTTGTTGCGTGTTGATTTTAGTGTGTGATTACAAGAAGGAGAGGAATTAGGTACCTGCTGAGCTAGAGTCCAACATTATAGGACTTAATCTTTGATGTAAGAAGAAATTCTGGTGGATCATTCTGTGACAGAAGATGAACTGTGAAAGGAGATGCTTGTGATCTTTAAAACAAGAATACCCCTTTTTGTACTGAAGGGCATGCCAAAAGTACATTCTCAAGCATTTCGTGCTTTTGGTCTTCTTCACAATGTTCATTTTTGTCTTTTCAAATCCTTTCAAGTCTTTCTATAGCTCTTGATGTCAGTGCCTTTTCCATTCTGTGTTACGGTAGAGTTCTTCAAGTCTGATTTGCCTTGAATGTCACCCATATATATGGAGTTAAGAATTCTGGGGTCTAGAATTTCTTCTTTAATGTAAAAGAAATGGAGTGCTACTGACATGTAATACAATAGTGTTGAAAGCTTACTTTAAATTAAATGTGGTAAAATGGACCCTAATTTCATATACATTTTGCATATCAAGTGTAAAGACTTGTAGAGACTCAACATCAGTTACTTTGAAGTCCTTTGAATAGTCTTGGTAGATGAACTGAACTCAGAATAAAGAAGATAGTTTTAATTTTGACTCCAACACAAGTGGAACTACTGGATTATGTGTAGTACCTACACTGCAGAAACTTTAGGAAGAATAGTTTGAGAACTCATGTATCACATGCGTTAGAAGAAATTAAAATTTATGGAAGTGGTGCTGTATCTGTCTGGGAACATTTTGGCAATTTTTTCCACGTTCTTTCTTCAGTCTAGCTTCTGAGAGATCAAATACAGATTTAGAGGACTTGATTTGTATGCAAGGAGTTGATTTATAATGTTACTGACCTTCTCTGACTTAGGGGACAAAACCTAATGTGATCCCTTGTCAGCTACAAAAATTCAAATGTATATATGGGGACACACCTTTCTGTGCAAGGGCCAGCTGCAGTTTCCTGCAGTGGGGGAGCTTTGCTGTGACTGGAGGTCTCCTGAAGAGTGTGTTCCAGGTCATACACAGGAGGTTGGAGTTTGGTGTGGGAAGTGTTGAATGACCTTCTCTTGTCCACCTCACATGGGGAGCTGCAAATGGGGACCTTTGGTGCTCCTCCAGGGCTCACACCCTACATGTCCTTCATCTTAACCTTGTAGAGACTGTTTGCTACCACGCCACTGACAGATGGAGGTGCAAGTTAGACGTTTTAAAGGGATATCTCTGTTTGCTTGTCTCTTCCAAATGCCTTTGGGAAATGCTGGAGAAAAAAGCAGTAGAGAAGGTACATTGCTCCTTGAGCTCCCCGTTGACAGTATTAGGGGCTTTTAAAAGCTGAGTTATAGAGGTTCTGCTCTGTATTACTTTCTAATGGCTAGAGATGAAGAAGAAAACTGTCTAGACTGTTAACTGTCATACAGACGAGAACTTCACAAGCAGTGAATTATGTACTCTGTAAAGGGAAGATTTAAAAGCATCTCGCTTCCTCTGTCAGTGTTCAGTATTTGCCATTAAAACAACTGTGTGGTAGCTATTGCAGGAAGGTTAGGCATGTATTGCTTCTCTGTATAAGTTTAGAGGAAATTAAGAAAGTTGTTGGACTAGAAACCAAAGAAGGAGACAAACCTCCTTTGGACTCAAAACAAAATTTAATTATGGTGTGATAATAGCAATGATAACAGTTCTTAACGACAATATAAATCTCTCTATATATATATACATATTTCTATTCAAGAGAAAACAAAGCAACCAGAACTAAACGACCAATTTGTGGGACAATCCCGCCTTGAAACCCCCTCGGTCAGCCCGTTGGGCACAGCAATATTTACGGACAGCAGGTGGCAATGTTGCTTCTTGGCCAGTGCTGAGCTGACCCCCGGGTGTGGGTGGAAAAGGTTTTGGTGTGTGTGTCACTCTGAGGCTGTGCAGTCCCTCTGTGGAGTCGGTGGGAAGAAGCCGCGCAGGGAGGGGAAGAGCTGGGATCCTTTTTCCATGGTCTGTGGCTGGAGGATGAATGCTACTGNACAGCAATCCACCTCCTTCCCCTCCTCCCTCCCCCGCAAGCCGAAAAAAAATACCAAAAGTCTCCCCTTCCCCTACCCCACCCCAGTGATTTACGGTTGCTCAGCAACCCCCTTTCAGCCATGATCCACCCTTTGATACCTGCAGTGGGGAAAATGAGGGCCATTAGCCCCTCGTTTCCTTGGTAGGGGAAAGGAAGATTCCGCCGGCTCCTAAGACAACTATAGCATTCTCTCTTTTTACAGTGAAAACAGAGTCAAAAAGTGCATTGTTAGCAAGGCAAAAAGACTGAAAAAGGAAAAGCAACTTGCTAGAAAAATACTAGAAAAGTTAATGAATTCAGTTTCAAGCGGTTTCAAGTGCTTCTCAGTGAGTTATCATATGACATATACCTTTACTGCAAATAAAATCAAATTGGAAAAGTAGTATTAGCTTCCTTGGTGGCTGCTTGGGTACTTAAGCTGATTTATTGATATCCACTGTTTTCATCTTTTATTTGCTTTAGTGGTAGTATATTTAGAATAACCAGTACAATAGTTTTAAGGCTGAGAGAAAATCTACTGAAAAGGATCTAATTTTTTTTCAACTAAGTTTCTAACTAATTTTTACTTAATTAAATGAATTTAGATTACATGTTTTCCCTAGTCAAAAATCTACTGCACTTGTAAACAATACATACATGCTTAAAAGCACACTTTAAACAAATTCCTTACCAAATTTGTTTGGGCACTGGAGAGTAAATCTATTTTATGGAATTAAATTCTGATAAATAGGTTTTGTCAGCTTCTTACTTATTTAGAGCAAGCAACTTTATCCTTTTTATGTTGGTTTTGCTTTTCCATGTTAGTTTTGACTGCTTTGATTTTTAATTTTTTTCTGAGAACAAGGCAGCATGTGTTAAATAAGGTATTGTCCTTTTTGATGATTTTTTTGTACAGCAGGCTAAAGAAATCATGTGGGTTATTAATATGTGTCTGTTGGTCTGTCCAGAGACTGTTGTGACATTTGAATCTCCGCTGTTAAGCTGTCTGAAAAGACTGCCTATGAGTTCTGAGTTTGTGGTGGTGGTGGGTTGTTTGTTTTTATTTCCCCCTCCCCCCTTACTGTTTTCAATATCAGTTTATGGGAATCTAATTTAATTTCAGATATTTTACCAGAAACATTCTCACTGTTTGCAACTAGGGAATTAGCTGAGGTGACTCTTGAAATTGTAGGGCAAATTTACAGTGAGATTCTAATAAAGGAGGAAATCTTTATTGATGTGTATGTTTGAGAGTTTTTGAATATTTCATTTGCTTTCTTCTGGTTTACGAAAACAAAATACAAGACACTTACTGTGGTTTTTACATTGCAGCTGTTTAAAAAGTCCTCAGAAAAATTAGATCTCTCTGTAGTCCCACACAGTTTAATGTATTCTTGCATCTGTAAATGCTGTTAAAATTATTTGGTTTTAGGTATTTAGATAATCAATGTAAAAATAACATATGTTTTGTAATTGGCTAATTGTGATGGCCTTTGTCTAACCCAAAAGATTTAGTAAGATTTTAATCATACCTGTTTCCAAATAAGTGTGATGTAAATACTAAATTAAGTTAAAAAATTCTATAGGCCAAGAATCTTATACCTTTATACATTTTTCATGTATGAAAATACTGATTTTTTTTATCTTTTCTTTTTATAACAATAATAAGTTTTTACTTTGATAAAGTATGTTTGTCTTTTTTAACTCAGCTGTGTTTTCAGGTGATATGTATGTCACCTTGATTCAAACATCTTACTTGTTTTTAGTGCCATAGCTTAATACTTGAAGTTGAAATTTTCCATTTCTCATTTCAAAGGAGCGAAAAGATTCCCCCTTTGACAATCAACACTTTCTTTGCAAACAGGATGAGCCCTGATTTTTCTGTCATTCCTTTTAGTAATCAGGAAAACTTTGAAGTCAAGAAAATTTTTAGCTGAATGACAAAAGAGGATGTTTATCCTTGTTCCTCTGCAATGCTTAGTTAAGGTTTACTGGCAGGAATTTATTTAATTTTGAAGTCTTAAAAAAATTTCTTCTTTGATGTCTATTACTCGGTACTTCAGTGTCTTAGAACCAAAACATGCCTGCAAACCCACAACTGTCCTCACGTTAACATAATGTGTCTCGAAGACAACTGCTACTCAGTCATGTTAAATACTTAACTGAGTTTCTCCTTGTGTAGCGAACAGTTGTCTTTGTTACTAGGAAGTGTTGATTAATCTCTGGTGCTGTCATCAGTGTCAGAAACAAATTTGAAAGCAAATATTCTAAAATCCCCTTATTGTTGCACCAGTAACATGTCCCAGTACACAGGATTTTTGAAACAGGTGCAGCAAACCCTGCCCTTTTGTATTCTTTATTATAAGTAATAAAGTTTTCCACTTTCTTTCCTGTGTGTCATCTCATCACAGGTAACTGAGTGGATTTTTTCTCCCACAGTTATCTCAACTTGCCCCTAAAAAACAAGAGCTTATTATGCCTTCTCTGGTCTTGCAAGTTCCAGGAAAGAAAGGTATTTTTGTTTTATTTTGTCTTTCTTTTTTTTTTAATTCTTTTTTTCCTGAAAAGCACATATAGCTTGACTTGATGCCCAGAGCACTGTAAACATTTCTAATTTTGTTTGCACTTAACAAAAATTAAAGTGGCTTTCTGCATTAGAAGTTGGTACTGAACACATCCTCCTGGGAAGGCCACCTCTGCTCTTGCACACAGCCTGGGAACTGCTCGTTTCTACCTCATAACAGATTTCCAAGTAAAGTGAGCAGAAGAAAGTTGAAATAAACAATGATATCTATATGTACTGCTGGTATGCAGAGTAAATGTCTCTCTGAGACTCAATGTCACAAAGACCTGGAAAGCCAATTTTAGAGCTGCTTTTTATTGTCTCTTTCTATCCTGGCATTCTGAACATTTTCTTTCCAGTTCATCCTCTGTTTCTCATTTACTTTTCCCTCCTGTGTTTTATTGCTTTTGAGAACTCCCAGCTGATCCTCCTGTGCTTCAGTTCCACTTCCTCTCACAACTGCTTTCCAAAATGGGATCATTGAACAGTTAATGCTGGCACTTAGAATGAGTGAACAACCCAATTAGATTAACCGAGGGTGGGGAAACTCATGTTTCAGACTTCTATTTTCTGCCAACTCAGGAAGACAAAAGAACATAAAACAGTTCCCAAGTTCTGCCAGGCATAGCACTGCAACATAATTGGGACCATAATGTCCATGCTGGTGATGATGTTGCTGTTTTCTGCCTTTAGAGGATAAGGACATTTGCCATTTGCTGGGGAAGAATTAAATTGAAGAAGTGAGAGTATTTGACAGATTCTACCTGTTAAATTTTGGGTATGAACAAATAAAGCTAACTATTTAAACCTTCCTCAGCGCAAAAGACAATAACCAGCCCTTCTGATCTGCTTTGTAGATGTTGACTAATTCATCCATACATATGGCTAGCTTCCAGTGGATCAAGCATTTACACTTTTGTTCCTGAGTAACACAGGACATTGGAAAGAGAGCAGAATCCCTGTGCTTGCTCTTAAAATACAATAAAACATCAATAAAATTACTTTTCTATTATTTAGCCAGTGTGGCTGATACAGAAGGAAGATGACTTTTCCCTGGCCAAAGGGTGTGGGGCTGCTTGTTTTATTGTGGGTTTTTTTTTTTTTTTTCCCCCTCCCAGCCTTCCTGATCAAGCTTCCTGTATTTCTGCAGGGTTATGCAGTTGTACTACTGCAAAGTTATTTTTTAAAGCTTTAAGACAAAGTTGTTATTAAAGTGTTGGTAAAATACATATATATATATTTACTTTTATATGTATGTGCATAAACAAAATATATATTTATATGAATAAAATATACACATACTCCTCTTCCTCAGAAAAAGTGCTGTCAGTACTAGGATTCAAAACCTGTGTGTTTCAGAGAGGAGTCCCACTGCCAAAGAAGAGAAGTCAACATCATTACGTTTATTGGCCGGCATAACTTATTTTCAGTTTCCCTCCCTCTCCTGACTAGCATCGCTAATTTTCAGTGCTAGCCAGTGCACACATCAACTAGGCTTCCATGGGTTTTGCACTGAATGTAATTTGCTCTTTCCATTTCTTCTTACTGGCAGACTAGAGATAAGTTGCCCTCATGAACTTCTGAGATTGGTTCTTACATTTGATTGTGTAGTGTTCTCTGTATCTCATTCCTGCCTTTTGCCACCTTCCTTTAGTCACTCTCTCAGTGAAGGAGATGGCCTATAGTGGTGCCCCAAAAATGTGAAGTCAAGTTTATTGCCTGGAATTTTTTAGGTGTCCTTTATTTGTGCAGCAAGGGATGATATACCACCTTAGCACAGACTGCTATTTTGACAGGTTGCTAAATTCTTTTTGATACCTGATGTTGTATCTTCTTTGCTCAGACAGGTTTGTGAGTAATCTCTAGGTGTAGCTCTGGTGTTGATTCAAGAAGATTGTTAGATTTTGACTTAAACATGTTCTGTGTCACTATCATCTGCATAAATTTCAGAATCAGTGGTCCTGAAAAGGCATTCCCCATTGGAGTTTTTCAGTTTATTTTTTTCTTTTACTACAGGACAGGATGGTGTGTAAGTGACAATTTCCTATCTTACACCTTCTTAACTTAGTTTTTGAAATGTGCCATTGAAATTTTTCTGCAATAATAATTTCTTACTGGCAGAGTATTTTGTCGTTAGGAGTACTTCTGATAGTTTGCATCACTTTATAATGCCTGTCAGACCTTAACAAACAACTGCACTGGAATTCCTATAAACTGATTTATAATGGTTAATTTGTTTTGCTCTCAACAAATTTCAAATTATGAATATTTACCTAGCATGAAGACACGTTTCTGGTATTATTTTCTCAGAAAGAATAGTTTCACTTTGCTTTAGTAACTGTTTAAGAAACCATGCCACTGTTTAATCACCACAAAAGAAGCCTTCCAGTCTGCTGCTGATGCTGCATTAACAGACATCCTTTGTTAAACATGAAACATTTCACCAGAGCTTTATACCTGGGACGATATTTAATTCCTCAAAGTAATTGATCTTTCAACACACTACTTTAGTATGGAATGAGTTTATTAATGAAGGGATGGTGCTAATTTCTTTCTATAGTCAGTACAGAAAGAGAGAGCAAGAGACTGCTCTCTAGAGAACAAGATCAGCCCCTGAATGAGGCATTGCCTTCAAGAAGAGTATTTTCCCATTGACTGCAGAAGAAGGCTAGAGAAACTAAAATAGCTTGTGTGACTAGTCTGGGTTTGTAACTCATTAGAGAGGCTTAATTATATCAACATGCTTGTGATTTTTCTGTGATATAAATTCACCTTCCATCTGCATAATCTTTCCATACTTACTTTTTAGCTTTTTAGGTTCTAGTCAAAATATCTGCTCCACGAATATCTCAATTAATATGGGAATGTCACTGAAAACTGTTTCCAAATTTACTTTTCAGAAAAATGTAGAGATCATTTGCAGGGAAGCAGTGAAATGCTACATATCCTCTTACTTCATGTTGTTCATTTTAAGACAAACTTGCAAGGAGCTTGGCACTCTTTCTGGCTTGCCCACCCAGTGCTTAGTATTTAATATAAAATAACCCCTGACACTGCCACTGAAAATGAAACCCATTCGGCACACAGGAAGAACACCTCTCATGTAGATCCATGTTAATAAAGATCAGTCATTGCTTGCACATAATACCTGAATTTTCTACAATAAGCTAGGTCTGATGCATTTGTAATACAACATAACTAGATTTCACATACCTGCTTTCACTTGTTCTGTAAAAATATGTTCTTACTTATTTTACAAGGTTTTGCTTTTAATCATGGATTTTTTTTTGTTCTCCCGACTCACTTAAAATTACGTCTTTTAATTACAAGCTGCAGAGTTTTATTCTTTGTACCATAAAGTTTAGTTAAAAGCTTTCCTTACCAAAATGATTATGCTATGATATATATTTTGAATTGCTAATCTGTTTTTTTCCCATATTAAAACCTGATCTTAACAAATATATTAATTTTATGTATATATATGTAATTGAAGAACCCAAGGAAATGTATCTTTCACAGCATCAGAGACTTTTGCTGTTTTTGTGCTGACCCTTTAATATTTGTCACTAGTTTGGAGTTCAAAAAGTGTGGAATTTCTCATTGAAAGTGTGATTTTGCAGAACTGTCATTTGTTTTTTTTCTGTCTGCAATTGGCAGTTTTGTTTCCTTACTTTTTTTTTTTTTTTTTTAAATTCTCTGGCATGCTGCACTTTCACCTATGGATGTTTCCTTTCTTCTATGTTTAATAGCTTTATTTTCATATACTTTTCCTGCCAAGTCAAATTGATTTCTGAAAGTAGCCTCATTATATTCAGATGCAATTTTGTCATAAATAAATTTCATTTCTGGTTAATCCATGTTGATGTGATTTAGCTGCATGATTTAGTTGCTTACCATAAGTCAGGAACCTTATGGTGCTACTGATTTCACATAAATAAAAGTGGCTTCTTTCCTGACTATGAACTTCCAAATATCAAGTGAGTCACTTAGAAATTTCAAACGGCCATGAGTTTCTGGAGACTGGTCCAAGGAAATGTATGTTTTTGAAGCAAGCAGTTGTGCTGACATTAAATGGTTGATGAAACTGGGGGAATATTGCAGGAGTTTTTATATGAGGTTTTTCTGATGGGAGGTAATTTTTTTTAGAAAAACTGGCTGTATAATTTCAGGGTGATCAAAATCGGTGAACCAAAATTAGTAACCTAAAGATTTTATAAATAAGGAAGTTCACTGTCATTTTGGAGCTATTTCTGTTTTCATTGTTTTGTCATACAGCAATGAAATATAAAGAGTGGGAATTAATTAAAACTTTTCAGCTAACCCAAAATAAGATTTTTATCTACCATAGCAAATTTTGTTACTTTGGAGTTCCCCAGAATAAGCTCAGGTATTCTAATTCTAATGGTTGGTCGTTGCACAGTCCTCTAATTTGTGAAGGTCCCTCTACAGGGCTTCCCTTCCTTTGAGGGAGTCAACAACTCCTCTGAATTTTATGTCATCTAGAGACTTGCTCAGTACCCCTTCCAGTCCTGCTCCAAGTCATTTATAAAGATGTTGAAGAGCACAGGGCCTGAGATGGAGCCCAGTGGAACCCCAGTAGTGACAGGTCACCAGTCAGATGTCACCCCATTCACTGTTACCCTCTGTGCTCGACCTGTGGGCCAATTGCTCACCCACCCCTTGATGTGTTTATCCAGCAGTGGGCTGGATATTTTGTACAGAAGGATCCTGGGAGAGAGAGTATCAAAAGCTTTACTGAAATCCAAAGAGATTATATCAACTGGCTTCCCTTGATCTACTAGGTGGGTTACCTTGTTGTAAAAGGAAATCCATTTTGATAAGCAGGACATTGCTGTCATGAAGCTGTGCTGGCCGAGACCGATGATAGCATTGTTTTTTAAGTGTTTTTCAATACTTCCAAGAATAATTTCCTTAATTTTAACAGTCACTGAAATGAGACTGACAGATGTGTGATTTCTGAGGTCCTTCTTCTTGCTCTTCTTGAAAACTGGGACAACGTCCTTCAGCTTCCCGTCAGCTGGGACCTCTCTTGGATTCCCAAGACTGCTCAAAAGTCATTGAGAGGTTTTGTGCTGACATCAGCCAGCTCCTTATGGATTCTTGGATGAATCCCACCAGATCCCATAGATTCATAGGGATCCAGCTGGAGCAGCAGATCCCACACATCTTCAGGGTCAACTGGGAGTTTATCATTCTCACAGTCATGGTGCTCCAGGTCAGGGCACTGAGACCCCCTTGCTCCATCATCTGTGTTGAAAACAGAGGCAAAGAATGCATTAAACCCCTCTGCCTTGTCTCTGTCCCCATTTGTGAAATTTTGGAGTTCTGTTTTTGTCACTGTGTAATTAGTATGCAGAACAAATGGATTTTTAACCATAGGTTAAAAGATGGACTGTGTCTTGGTGCTAATCACAGTGCAGTCTGACTGACGAGAATCATCCCTTTGGTCATCTGCTGGGCTGTTATTCACTGACCTTAATGACTGCAGGGAGCAAAACTGATTCTATTTTAAAACCTCATCTGTAACTTATGAAAGTGAAATAATTTTATCTTCAAGCTGTTGGTTCAGTAAAGCATATCAAGCTATAGGTAGTCTCTTTAGAGATTTCTTTCATTTTAGGAAATAACTGGGAACTGTCATGATAAGATAGAACTATTAGTTCCTTTGATGTAATTCATGACCTTAGAGAGAAGTATTTTTAAAGTAATTCATAAAACTCACTGAACCTGAAGATTATTGACCAGCATTGCATTGCAGGAGTTGAGACAAAGTTTCATATTTAATTTAGATGTATCTGAAAGTGGCTGCATGTTTCTCTAGTTTACTGTTACTTTACTAAGTTATCTACAAAGTGCTGGGATGTGTGTTTTCAGTTACTTGTGTGCATTTCCTTACAAACTCTCTTCAAGCCTTTCCATTTTAATCTTTTAAGTCTTGATGTGGATCCTGATATTAGGAAGATTTACTTCCATTCCTGAGTTTCACAGAGGTGGTATAATCCAATCCTTTATTTTGCTTTTAGTTTGTTCCTAAATAATATGTAGAGATGCTTCAATTTTTTTTTCTTTATATCAATTTTTCTGATCTATTTTCTTATGAAATTAATGGCTTTGGTTCGTCAGGTATTACATGTCACTTTTCTTAGGAATTTGTTGAAATTCGCCTAGCTTCTTCAAGAGTATTCAGAGATCTGCCTTTCTCCTTTTCTGGGCATGGAATTTGCTTTATCATAGTATCATTGATACTGCACTTTGTCCTGCTTTTGCTTGGATGGTTATGCTGACCTTTTTCCATTTTCATATTTTTCTGCAGCAGACTTTCTTGGGCTCTCGTGTAATTTTAGTTCTAAGTGTGTTTGTTGCATGCACATTGGTTGAACTTCTTTTTGAAAGTGCACCTCAGTGGAACATAATTAAGTCCTGTGTGGTAATAACTTCTGTCAGTACATACTGTTTCATGCATGCTACTTTCACTAGCTGTTTAATTTTGATATTTTATAGCTGCCAAGTAATTAATTTAAAAATCTCTTTTAGAATACAATATATAGTTCTAATTTCTACTCTCGAATGAAAAGGAAACAGAACAAAAATTCACACACACACATGCACAAAATCTATAAGAACTATTTCAGTTTATCTTGGAAAGATTAGAGTATCTTGAACCAGATGTCAGAAATCCATTGCTAAAATTATAAAGTTGTGAGATGTGTTATTAAATTGTAAACATCTATGTGGTCCATGTCCTTCTATTGAAATACAAGTTTGGGAGACACAGATTTCTGCAGAAGAGGAGTTTAATACATTTTCTGTGTTTATTTTTTCAGTGATTTTATACTTTACATTTGTTCAGATGAGGGTTATTCCTTTCACATTAGGTAGATCCTTTTATTTCTCACAGAATAAGATACAGCAAACAGAAGAAAATACATCATGATATACAAGAAAAACATACGAGACTTTTGCGTTATCTATAGATTATGAATAAAAAATGTTGATAGGTATTCCATTTTCTATTTCAGTTATTTTTAAGCATTTGGTTATAAAGCTTTCTGTCCTATTTGGCTGACAAATACTGATGTTTGAATCTTGATGCAATCGACATCTTTTCCTCATACTAAATCATTCATGAATATTGCACTACTTTTAGACTCTTTATTCTGTCAATGACTTTGTAGTAAAAATAGAAATAGAGCTTTTTGATTTCAGTGATGCATTCATAGTTGATGCAGATCATTAGCTTTTTTAGATGCATAACTCATGGATCCTAATTTTTAGCCTTCAGGCTTTTAATCTGTTGGTAGTGTTTATATTCTTATTTGAAAGGAATAATTTAATTATCTGTTTTGGTACTGAATGGAATAAATAATGCTACAACAGTAAATACATACATGTAAAACAGGGGCAGTTAAGTTGGAGAACTCCAGGAAGAAAGAGGAAATATTATAAACCACAAACGTAAACAATTAAAAGAACCAGTGTTATCCAACTTACAGAGGAGAAAAAGGTAATGCATGATAATGTTAAACATTATAGGGAAAAAAGGAAAGCAAGAACTGTCTTCCACCTCCTTATGTGACCTTTAATTAAGAAAAAGTCAATCTGTGTTTATAACTGGCAATAAGAATGTAATGCTTCAAGGTGAAAAGCGTTTGCAGTACCAACAGTGAATTTCTGATCTTTCTTAACTTCAACTAGTCTAAGAAGTTGAAGAAATAAATTTATAAATTTCTCATTTGTATCAAACATTTCTGATATTCAAGAAACCTTTTTGGCTCCTGAAAAGCTCTATGACAAGTATGACATCTGCCTTTTTTTTCTTTTTTTTTTTTTTTTTTTTTTGGGGTTTTTTCTTTTTTGTCTTTCA